>RANY01000182.1:0-86992 GCA_009805235.1 Neurospora pannonica FGSC 7221
GGGAGCGGCAGCCGGAGCCTCGTCGGGCTTGGTGATGCGGCTGGCGAGATCGGCCATTATGACGTCGTATTTAGGAGTGACTGCTGGCAAGAATCAAAATCGCAAGGTCAGTACGATACAATATTTTGTTTCGTCCCCCTGGGATTTCGGTTATCGCAAGGAGCTGAGACGTGGGTGAGTTAAGATTCAAGCTGCGCTTCGTCAGGTCTTGATGCCCCGCGTCCCAACTCAACGCGCCAGACCAAGGCCGCAAGGACGGGAAGGCGCAAGCTGGCAAGCTTACCTCAGAGAGAGTTATTGTTGGAGCAAACAAAATGCTTTCTTGCAGACGGAGATCCGAATGGAATGTTGAGCTGTTGGTGACCACAAAGCAACTGCCAGCAGTGGTTTGTGGGCGGGAGAGAGAATGCGAAAAGAAAGCTTGTCGGCAGAAAGAGATTCTGGCAGGCAGGGTTGACTGGAGAGAAGTCGCGACGCCATCAAACCACTTCCCAGTAATAGTGGGGCATCTGCACCTTCCTCTCAGAGTTCCAGTTGGTACCTGCCCTGGAGTGGACGCTGGCAGGATGCCCTGACAGGCCAGAATGGACAAAGCACGAGCCAGCAGCGTGGCTTAGTGGGGTCATGAATCGTCCGTCAGGTCCCGCTRTCTCTTTCGGAGGCTTCAAGTCCATTTGTTTCTTCGGCCAAACGAGGTTTCTCTTTGCGTCTTCTGAATTCTTATCCTTCAATAACGATTGCTTCTTCAATCTTCATGCAGTTAACGCATACTGCCTAGACCGCACTAGCACCGGCCAAGCCGCAGGTCCGACGGCACAGCTGGGGCCTTCTTAATTGAGTAGCCACCAGCACCCCATTCCAGGTTGCCATTCTTATTATCATTACCCAAGCGCAGTGGGCATTCATCGTACCAACTCAGGTCTTGCCGGCTGCTCGGGCTACGGTGTACGGACCGGGATAGCCAGCCGATTAGTACTCACCTTCAGCTGTTGGAGGGGTACCTCCTACCATCTCTTGCTTCCTTGCTCTACTTGCTTGTCCTTTACGCTATATCTGCCGTGCTTCTTTCTTCCACTTTAAAGAACATCCGCTCCTCAGGTCCCGTCTCCTCGGCCGTACATTCCTCAAAGACCCGACGGGTTCCTCCTCCGACTCTGTTTGTACATACCCAGGACCAGACAGCGCAATCCATCATCGACTCCCTCAGACAGACAGACGGCGCAATCTCCCCCATCTTCCCCCGAAGACTCTATTGCATGGTTACCCGACTTCTGCTTTGCATGGTTATACACGACGACAACTCTCCATATTAAACGAAGCTCCTCCAACAAACCATGGCCGAGATGGAAATTGCGCCATCCTTCGGCACCGTGCTCAAGGTTGTCCTTGTCTCTCCTGGCCAACTCGGAGGCTTTAACTTGTGGTTATAGCCATGGGCTAACATTCTCGCATGCAGGATGGCTTCAAACCGGCCAATGTCTATGTGGCCAACAACATTGCCTTCTTTGACGATGTGCAGGCTTACTTCCGTGAACGGAGCGCCGCCGAGAAACGATATAGTGCCGAGCTGAGCGCGATAGCAAAGAAGTATTACGACAAGAAAGCCAAAAAGTCGACGAGCTTGAGTGTCGGCGACACCCCCACAATGACCCCTGGGTCCCTCGAGAGGTACGACAAGGTTTTGGAACATGGTCACATCTGCTTAGATGTTCTGTGCCAGCTGACTGACGGGTTTCCGTGCAACTAGCGCCTCGATGACTACATGGTCTACGATCCTAACGAAGCTTGAACTGGTCGCCAGCGAACACGATCGTCTCGCGAACGAGTTTATCACCAAGATTGCGGACCCGATCAAAGAAGTGGCCATGAAACTGGACGCACAACGCAAGCGCCAAGTCGAATATGCTGAAAAGCTCGAAAAAGAAAAGGAAGCCCAGTATGCCGCACTGCAGAAAGTCAAGACCAAGTACGACTCGGTATGCCAGGATGTCGAGAGCAAACGCAAAAAGTCAGAGTCGGCATTCGACAAGGCAAAGGCGCAAAGTTCGTTTCAACATCAGCTACAAGAGATGAACAACATGAAGAACACCTACCTGATCGCCATCAACGTTACCAACAAGCAAAAGGAGAAGCACTACCACGAATTCCTTCCCGAAGTCATGGACAACCTGCAAGATCTTGCCGAGTTCCGCACAATGAAGTTGAACGGGTTTTGGTCCGAAGCCACTCAGCTCGAGTTTTCCATGCTTCAGAACTGCAGTGGTGAGGTTGACCACATGGCCAAGGAGATTGTGCGGAATGAACCTCAGCTAGATTGCATGATGTACATGCAGCACAATACAGGCGCTTTCCAGGAGCTTCCCGACAAGGTCTTTGAGCCAAGCCCAGTATGGCACGATGACGATTCCATGGTTACGGACGAGCCAGCCAAGATCTATCTGCGCAACGTGTTGAACAAGTCAAAGGGTCAACTCGGGGAATTGCGGCGCGAGGTAGATAAGAAGAGGCGAGAGGTGGAAGCAACAAAGCGAGCGAAACAGAGGGTGCTTGAAGGGACAGAGCAAACACAGGATGAGTTCATGGTTCTCACACAGCTCTTCTTGCAGCAAGAGGACTTGCATCAAGTCGACCGGAAGCGGTTGACAGCAGAGGTCGAGACGTCTACGATTACTTCAGCCGTTGGTGACGTGACACTGGGTGCCAAGAGCCACAATTTCAAGTCGCAAACCTTCAAGATTCCCACCAACTGCGACTTGTGCGGAGAGAGGATATGGGGCTTGTCAGCCAAGGGCTTCGATTGCCGGGACTGCGGTTATACTTGCCATAGCAAATGCGAGATGAAGGTGCCAGCCGAGTGCCCAGGGGAGCTGAACAAGGAGGAGCGTAAAAAGTATAAGCAGGAACGACAAGAGCTGGCCAACACGCTGCTTAAGCCTACCGCATCGTCGAGCCATGTTAACGAGATGCCGGATCTTACTCGGTCAAATACAGTCAGCTCGGTGCGTTCTGGGTATGCGGCCAGCGCTCAAAGATCGATCTCCGGGCCCATTTCGCCTGGCGACGATGCCCCTCCAGATGTTCCTAATACAAGGCCACCGGCAGCCTCACCAACACCGTCTAGTGCACCCCGGAAGAATCGTATCCTGGCCCCGCCACCCCCGGCATTCATTAGCGAACTGCCAGGAAGCGCCCCTAATGGTGGGGGGCATCAGGAACAGAAGGCAAAGATGCTTTATACCTTCGAGGCTGGAGGTGAAGGCGAACTCTCAGTGTCCGAGGGAAGAGAACTTGTGGTCTTGGAACCAGATAGTAAGTACCGTTGCCCTTGGCATGATTGATACGAGTAGCTCACACACTTTTTAGCGGGAAGCGGGTGGACAAGGGTGCGGGCGGGCTATAAGGAAGGCAATGTACCGACATCATACGTCGAGATACTACCACCATCCACTCCTACGGCTCTCGTACCACAGCACACGGGCCAATCGGGCCGGCCACCATCGACTTACTCCAACAGCGGCTCATCCATCGCGGCATCGACGAAGAAGAAGGGACCTGCGGTGGCACCAAGACGTGGAGCCAAGAAGCTGCAGTATGTTGAGGCGCTGTACGATTACCAGGCTGGTAGCGACACGGAGCATAGCATGACTGTGGGCGAGAGGTTCGTTCTGATTAAGGAGGACCAAGGAGACGGGTGGGCAGAGGTCGAGAAGGGAGGAGTGACAAAGAGTGTCCCTGCGAACTACGTCCAGGCTGTTTAGTATACCTCTCGGTGCGCTTCTCAGGGCTCAAGACAGGTTCGTTTTGACACCAGACTGGCCTCGACGATGCGATGCGATAGCTCACCGGTCTGGATGTGAAGATTGGATTCGATTATCACCCCATGGATACGGGAAAACCTTAAATTACATTCCTCAGGGACCTGAGAAGATCTCATGGGTCCTTCTTTGTACATCAGTTTTCATCTGCGACGTTGGTATAGGAGTGTTGTTGATTGGTAGTCAGCTTTGCTTCTCCCTTTTCGCCCTTCTCGTTACCCCTTTTTGGTTGTTTGGGGTACCCCTGCCAAGAACACGGGTTCCTGAAACGGTATGACGTAGATGGTGCATGGACCTTTTCCAATTCCTCTCCGGTCTTCTCTCGTCGAAAGCCACTTCCATCCAAAAAGCTTCAAGCTTGTGCATTGTCGTGAGTTCAAGCTTTTTTGCCGAGGGCGCCACTGTTTCGGGTACCAGATCCGTTCTTGGGAGCTTCATCCAAGCTTACACTCGCCTCTTATCACGAGCCTGACACTTTGGAGACTCGACTTCCGGAGTAAAGGTCCAGCAGAACGCGTGCATGTTCGTTTACCAACGGGATGTTGAACCAATTTCCCTACAGCAAACGGAACAAAGAACACATCAAGGCGGCTGGCTGTGTGTCAGGCAATCGCTGTCCTCTTTGCGAATTGGATTTTAGCGCTTTGGTAGGTGACTCTCGTCCCACATGCCCCGGAGACAACATGTTCAGGATGTTATCGGAGTGTCCGAGTTATCCTCGACGATTTGTTCTATTATTATTCCAGACTGCTACGATTCTGAATGGCTTGCATATCGAATGAAACTCGTTATACCTGTGACAGAGAAAAATGCTGCAAATACCTCGAGGCAAGACAGAAGATCACTTCTCGATGCGTGGATGTTGATCTCCAGAGATTTGCAGGAGAGAGTTGCACAGCCTTCCACCTTGAGGCAACACTAAAGTTGAAGTTCTGCGCTGGCAGTGGAAAAACATGAAACAGAAGCAGGTAAATCTTGAACATCCCGTCAATCTGTTTCCCTCCGGAACAATGACCGGGACTCTACCAATCTGCCAACCCTGAATCATCGGCCATTATGCGTCCAAAATGTCCAATGCCAGGCACCTATACCGGTCTGATCACCACTGCAACTCCACCAGGGAAGTGAAGGGACACGGGAAGGGATGAACAATGCGCTTACCAACAATCTGAACGGCTGGCAATCGACCTCCTGATCCTTTGTGGTGACACGGCTGCTTTTTATGTGCTCGTCCCCTCCTCGTTTCACTCCAGTTGCCCTTTCCTCCAAGAGCACCTTCCACTCTCAACAACATTTCCGTGCTTGAAACGGTTTCCCCTCGTTACACAGGCTGTTTGCCCAATCCCCTCGTTCGTTCTTGATCGCACGCATCAATACTTTTCTATTCTGACTATCTCTGCTTCACTTTGTTTACTTAATCAACCATTATCTAGCCCATTTTGGACTTTCTTGCTGTGCCTTCTTCACGACAGCAGCAACACCCCACCTCGCCTTCATACCTTGACTGCCCGATAATTATTATCGACGCGCAATCTACGCGACTACTGTTTATTCGCCTACATATCACATACTCGAGAAAGTATTCGTGACGCCAAAATGAAGTCTATCAGCTTGATGTCGGCGTTGGCGTCCATCGCTAGCCTCAGTGCAGCGACCCCGACGCCAACCGAGCAGCAGCAGCCAAACAAGAGGGCTGATCTCCCTGCTGTCACAGTCTCCGGAAATGGTGAGTGATCCTAGCCTTGGAAAGATGTCACCTTTACATCAGCGAGGATACTGATTTTGCGAATAGCCTTCTGGAAGGGCAAGGAGCGCTTCTATATCCGAGGAATCGACTACCAGCCGGGAGGATCGTCCGGCATGACGGATCCCTTGGCCGATCTCGACATGTGCAAGCGCGACGTTGCCGAGTTCAAGAAGCTGGGAGTCAACACCATCCGTGTCTACATGGTGGACAACTCCAAGAAGCACGACGATTGCATGAAGCTCTTGGCCGATGCCGGGATTTATGTCGTTGTCGACGCCAACACTCCCCTTTACTCGCTCAACCGTTTCGACCCCCACCAGTCCTACAACGACAAGTACCTCCAGAGCGTTTTCGCCACGATCGACGCTTTTGCCAAGTACGACAACACCCTTGCCTTCTTCTCGGGCAACGAGGTCATCAACGATGTGGTCAACAGCACCCTGGCAGCCAAATATGTTAAGGCCACCACTCGTGATATGCGCCAGTATATCGGCAACCGTGGTTACAGGAAGATTCCTGTTGGATACTCGGCTGCGGATGTTTCCCAGAACCGCATGCAGCTCGCCAACTACATGAACTGCGGAACCGATGACGAGAGAAGCGACTTCTTCGCCTTCGTAAGTGTTCCTTTTGGTCGATTGTGCAGCTCAGAACCTAACGTGAGATACAGAACGATTACTCCTGGTGTAGTTCGAACTTTGAGGACTCCGGCTGGGACCAGAAGGTGAAACACTTCACTGGTTACGGCATTCCCATTTTGTAAGTCCAACCTTTCCCGTCGAGGAACTTGCAAACCAGCATAGCTAACCCTTTACAAAAGCCTTTCCGAGTATGGTTGCATCACGAACACCCGTGACTTCGGCGAGATCCAGGCTCTCATGAGCGACAAGATGACCGGCGTCTACTCGGGTGGTCTCATGTACGAGTACGCATTGGAGGAGAACGGATACGGAATTGCCAAGCTCGGACCTGGAAGCAAGGTTGAGGAGCAGCCCGAATTCGCCAACTTCGCCAAGGCCATGAGCAAGTACCCGGCTCCCACTGGTGATGGCGGCTCCACCTCCACTACCAAGGCCGCTGCCTGCCCTACCAAGGACTCCAACTGGATGGTTGACTCTACTAAGCTGCCTGCTATGCCCGAGGGTGCCAAGAAGGTAAGCAGACTCATTGCCATGATTAAGCCTTAAGGGAATTTGACTAACGACCATGACAGTTCATGAAGGACGGCGCTGGAACTGGCCCGGGTCTGAAGGGTGAGGGCTCTCAGCAGGCCCAGGGCACTAGCACTGGCGACGCTGAACCGGGTTCTGGATCTTCCACGAACACTGCTTCTCCATCCAGCAGCGAGAGTCAGAATGCCGGAAGCACCCGCGGTATCGGCCCCGTTGACAAGGCTCCTTTCGTTGTCACCGGATTGGTCATGTTCTTTACCTTGACCGGTACCCTTCTTCTCTAGGTAAGGAAATGGTGTAGCTTGAAGTTTGCTAGATCTACCTACCAGTTCATAAAGACGCCTCAATGGCTATAACCGAGCTGGATTGCGGAGTACCATGTATAATATAGAATAATGTCTTTTTTTCCATGCTTTCTTGTTAAAAACGTGACGACCGTGACCCGTGAGACAATGTCTTCGAGTCTGGATATAATTGTAATCACCTACATTTGGAACTAGTTCTTATTCTTTTCCTTGACATTTTCTGCCAGCCTGCTCATCACGTCGACTTAGGCGTGTAAGTGTCCGCTTCTAGAGCAGTGTTAAGTACTTGTTTAACAAAGGCAGAATGGTAGTCTCGGTAGTATAGAGCTCCCCCCCTCTTTCACAGCAAGAACCGGGAAGTAGTTTCACAGTCCACCCCCGTCCGTACCTTCCTCCACGGAGGGCAAACGCCATCGAACGAAATCTGGGCCGAGCACCTGCCCGCCGCCGCGCTTGCCCTTAATAAGCGACCAGTCCAGGCCCAGTTGGCAGGATCTCCTCGGGACCAGGTACCTACCTAGCTCATGAACTGTTCCCATTGAGGGTCTCTCTTCAGTGTGTCGTACCCCGGTCCACGAAGCCACGAAGAGGTCCCGCGTTCGAACTCGGTTGCACGTCACGATATTCTTCGAGCAAAGCTGGGATTTTTCGTGTGTCGCTAACGTCCTCTGTGTTCGCTCTCGAGGAGAAATAGTAAGTAGTGGCCTGCTACTGTGAATCTTCTTTTTCTTTTTTTTGTTTGATCTATTTCCTTTTTGTCTCGTCTGGTGAGTGAGGTAAAGGCGAGATAGAACGACCTGGTAGTAGTAAGAAGTGGCTGTCCCCTTTTGCGAAATACTGACGATATAAAACGATGGATGGTCTGAACAAATCATCACTACTAAGAAGAAAACTGATAGAGGTATATGTTCCCATCTATATCTGAGCATGGCGTTAACAACCCGAAGCCCCTATTCACCCAGCACCCTCAACCCCTTTTAAGCCCCAACTATCCTTCTCACCCATCCATCACACTCCACTCCTCGCCCTCCTCATACCCCCCTCGTCACGCCCAAAACTCAAGGCCAATCACAACTCCTCCCCACCAACTCCGCCAAACGTTCCAACCACACCTTATCAACCTCATCAAACCCGTTCAGCTCCGCACAATCCACATCGATGATAGCCACCACCTTRTCRTCMACRACGATGGGRACMACAATCTCGCTCTTGCTGTCGCCGTCGCAGGCGATRTGACCGGGGAAGGCGTCGACGTCGGGAACGAGCTGGGTGGTCTTGGTGGCSGCTGCGGCGCCGCAAACCCCGCGGCCGAAGGCGATGGTTTGGCAGGCTACTTTGCCTTGGAAGGGGCCTAGGATGAGTTCGGAGGTTGAGGGGTGGTTGAGGGTGTAGAAACCTGGTGGGTGTTTAGTGAGGGTCTGGAGGGGGGAGGTAGGGTGAAGGTGGGAGGTGGTGAGGTAGCGTGAGGTGAGGTGAGGAGAGGTGAGGTGATGGGTGGATGTGTAAGTGTTTATAAGAGGCAGAAGAGTGTGCAGTGCGGAGAGGTAGTTGATGTATAAATTGGTCAAGACATTTTTGAAGAGGCAAGGGGTTTTGAAGATGACGGGGAGAGAAGGCCGGTTGAATGAGTGGATGTAGGAAGCAAAGCAGGATGGGTTCTTGAACAATGAAGATGAGAACATCAAGAACTCACCAACCCAGTTAACCTGGTTGCTCGGAGCAGGAAGAGACTTGAAGGCGTGCCAGAGAAGGGCGGCGCAGTTGGACAAATTGCTTTAAAAGTACGTTAGCATTCCGTGACCTCTTTTACGCTCGGTTTGTTTATTTCAAGGGGAGTCCCTCGACAAAGGGTTGTGGGGTCCACAGAGGAGCTAAATCTAACTTACCAAACCTAATGTATGTGAATGATTCAGACCACCTTGTTAGACATTGTCCACTTTCGATATCGTACTGGCAAGCAGGCTTGGTTTCTCATCTTACCCAGTTTCTCTGCTCATAGAAGAGACCTTCAGCCTGGTCCAGAACCTGCTGGTAGGCCTCCTCCTTGGTGATGTTGACGGCAAAGTTGGAAGCGTCGGCGTGAACCTATGAAGTAAAGAATGTGTTAGTCTAGAACTAGGCGGTTTTCAAGTTGGTGTAGATAGTAGCTAGTATGCGCGATGATGAGGCGTGCAACTGTCTGAAAACAACATGATTTGACTGATTGGAACTGTTTACGAACCATCTTGACTTATTATTCTGACCCGTTCTTCCTATGCACAAATCTTGGAATCCGTGTATGTAAGAGTGGTGGTGTTGGACCACGGAGAAAACGAACTTGGACTTTTGAGATTTGTCATTCTTCATTTCCGAATCTGGGGAAGTGGGGCCGGATGGCACTGACGTGCTCCGGTCCGTGCGGGACCGCCGCTGCACCGGCAGCCGATGGGCCGTCCCGAGGGTCCCCGGTGGATCCATTACTTTGCTCCGCTTAAGGACCGGATTGAATCACTGGTCCGGTCAAAAGCGAGAGATCGGAGAGAATGATGTGGAACACGGGTGACCCTCTTCGTACTTGATATTAGAAGGGTTCAGTTCAAGGCCTTCCTTACGATTCTGTGCAGATGGCCGCGTATCTCCTATCAGAGTGGCCTGGCCCTGATATGTTGTTTGAAGTATACCGAACCATGGTTCAGAGAAGATGCTCAGCTGGTCATTGATACAGTAGCGGGAGGCATTCTTCAGTACAGCAGTGAACCATCATCGAGTCGTCACTGAGCGATGCAGTGGTTGGCTCAATGAACATGGTTCGTCATCTTCCACGATTCATTGAAGCAACCCAGTCGGGTATTCACAGTTCCTTTCCATTCCTTGGAGGTATCTTCCGGTGTTCAGCCTTATGTCGCAATCTGGGAGGATGTTGCTCCGTCAAGGAAGATGTCTTCAGAACAATCCTCTCACTGCGTTTTCCGAGTTGGACGTTGAGAACATTGCTGTTTGCACTGGGGTTCAGACGCGGTCCCTCGTCTCGTCGTGTCCATCCTTGAAAATGGTATCGTTGTCGCTCTGACGCACTTGTTGTTGCCACTCGTTTATCAAATAGTTCGGCGCATTGTCTTAAATTGCTCGTTATTTGGGCTTCATGTCGAAATAAAGCGAAAAGGTGAGAGTTCGGTTGAAAGTGGAATGGAAGAAGTTCGGAAGGCCCCAGGGCGGTCCCCCATAGAGCTTCGCTTGCCAAGACTTTAATCGCACCTGTCGAGCCCCACCCATCCTTTTCCCGCGCCCAGTCCCGCCGTCCCTCTTCCATCTGCATGCACCTACAGGAGAGGTACAAGTTCGACCTGGAAACATCAGGAACGCAAGCAGGTGGAAGTCACAACGACACGCACCATTTTCACTCTTGTATTCTCCCGTCAATCGCTCATCTAGACTTTCCTACCCCCATCCAATATTCATCAGAATTAGGCTTCCAAAACCGCCAAACCTCTCTTCTAGAGCTCTTACGGAGAATACCATTGCCGTGGCAACCAGCAGATTATAGCTGCCTGAGGCATAGACCAAAACCTCTTAGGCATCCCAACGCGAAGACAGTGGACAGGGGCGCCAAGAGCTGTGGCCCGTGACGTGAGCGACGCGCGACACGGGAATTTTTGTGTCTTGGCCTGGACCGGACCCCGGCTGGCAAGCACTGTAGCAGTGCCGCTGGAGAGGTGTGGTAGCCTTGTTCATCTTGAAGGGTGTCTGCCGCCACCGTCAGTACCAGAGCAAGCAGCCCCTCGCAAAAAGCACAACTTCGCCCAAACACAAACCTCTGCTGTTTTGATTGTTTCTGCCGTCTTCAATCGCGCGCCGCTGTGCCGTCGCTCATCATGGCAGACATCAAAATCGACAGCAAGGTCTTCCAGGAGCGCGTCTCGCACTTCTACAATGCCTGGAAGGCCGACAAGCGCTCCGGAGATGCCCTCTTCGGTGGCGTCTCCTCCATCGTCGTTCTGATGGGCAAGGTCGACGAGAACCCCGAGTTTCACAAGAACAACGCTATGCATGTGAGTTATGCCCACCTGGAGAGTCCGCTTGGCGCGCGCTGGCTGTGCGTCCGGTGCGCCATCCTAGTCAAAGACAGCTGCTGATAGCTCTACGTAAAGTTCTGGCTGCTAGGTTACGAGTTCCCGACGACCCTCATGCTGTTTACCCTCGACACCATCTACATTCTCACCACCCAAAAGAAAGGTTCGCTCGATACTCCCGACCCAACAACGCCGATAAACCATCTGACACGTTAATAGCCAAGTACCTCGACCAAGTGAAGGGCGGCAGGTACCCCGTTGAGGTCCTCGTGCGAGGGAAGGATGCCGCCGAGAACGAGAAGCTTTTCGTCAAGATCACGGATGCCATCAAGGCTGCGGGCGTAAGTTACATCACATCTTGGGCACATCAACTTCTCGGTGCATTTCTAACAAACTTACCCTCGTCATAGAAGAAGGTTGGCGTCCTCACCAAGGACACCTCCAAGGGCCCCTTTATCGACGAATGGAAGAAGGTCTATGCCGATAACTGCAAGGATGTAGAGGAGGTTGACGTTGCCCAGGCTCTGTCTGCTGGCGCCTTCTCTGTCAAGGATGAGACCGAGCTTCGCGCCATGCGCACCTCGTCCAAGGCTTGCGTCGCCCTCCTGACCCCTTACTTCCTCGACGAAATGTCCAATATCCTCGACCAAGATAAGAAGATCAAGCACAGCGCGCTAGCCGATAAGGTCTTCAACAAACTGGAAGACGACAAGTTTTGGAAGACCGTCGAGCTGCCCAACCGACAAAAGCTCCCGGCTGACCTCGATCCCGAACAGTTGGACTGGATTCTTGGTCCCATCGTCCAAAGTGGTGGCAAATTCGATCTGAAGTGGCAGGCTGATTCGGACAATGATATTCTCCACCCAGGAATCATCATTGCGGCTATGGGTCTCAGATACAAGTCCTACTGCTCCCAGATTGCCAGAACCTTCATGGTCGACCCCAACAAGTCCCAAGAAAGCAACTACAAGTTCCTACTTGCTGTCCACAACCTCATTCTCAAGGAGATTCGGGATGGTGCCACTGTCAAGGATGTGTACAACAAGGCCTACAGCTTTGTGCGGTCCAAGAAGCCCGACCTTGAGAAGCACTTCCTCAAGAATGTCGGCTTTGGAATCGGCCTCGAGAACAAGGATCCGACCTTGATTCTTAACGGCAAGAACACTCGCACCCTCAAGGATGGCATGACACTGGTTGTCACCACCGGCTTCAGTGATATTCAGAACCCCAACCCCCAGGACAAGAACAGCAAGGTTTATTCCTTGATCCTTACCGATACGGTCCGTGTCACTAGCTCCGAGCCGGTGGTGTTCACTGGCGAAGCGCCTGTGGATGTTGATGCGACCTCGTTTTTCTTTAAAGATGAGGAAGAAGCGCAGCCCACTCCCAAGAAGGAGAAGCGGGACTCTAGGGTGGGTGCTGTTGCAACTAAGAACATCACCAGCACTCGTCTGCGTTCTGAGCGTAACACAACGGTAGACGAGGACGCGGACAAGAGACGTCGCGAGCATCAGAAGGAACTTGCGCAGAAGAAGCAGAAGGAGGGTTTGGCCAAGTACGCCGAGTCCACCGCCGATGAGAACGGTGTCGAAATCAAGAAGTTCAAGCGCTTCGAATCTTACAAGCGGGATAACCAATTCCCGCCCAAGGTCAAGGATATGGGCATCGTCATTGACCAAAAGAACGCGACCATAGTGCTGCCTGTCATGGGCAGGCCGGTACCCTTCCACATTAACACCATCAAGAATGCAAGCAAGAGTGACGAGGGCGAGTGGTCCTTCTTGAGAATCAACTTCTTGTCTCCTGGCCAGGGTGTGGGTCGGAAGGATGAGCAGCCCTTCGAAGATGCATCTGCGCACTTCGTCAGGAGCTTGACTTTCAAATCAACTGATGGCGACAGGTATGCCGACATTGCAAACCAAATCTCGAACCTCAAACGAGACGCTGTCAAGAAGGAGCAGGAGAAGAAGGATATGGAGGATGTAGTTGAGCAGGACAAGCTCGTTGAAATCAGAAGTAAGTGGCTTACCTGGAGCAATTGTTATTATAACATACTGACCAAATTTCAGACCGTCGGCCCGCCGTATTGGATAATGTCTTCATCCGGCCGGCCATGGAGGGCAAGCGTGTGCCTGGTAAGGTGGAGATTCACCAGAACGGTATTCGCTACCAGTCACCTCTCAGCACAACACAACGCGTGGATATCCTCTTCTCCAACGTTCGCCACCTCTTCTTCCAACCGTGCCAGCACGAGTTGATCGTGATCATCCACATCCACCTCAAGGATCCCATTATCATTGGAAACAAGAAGAAGACGAAGGATGTTCAATTTTACAGGGAAGCCACCGACATTCAGTTCGACGAGACCGGCAATAGGAAGCGCAAGTATCGTTACGGTGATGAGGATGAGTTCGAGGCCGAACAGGAGGAACGGCGGCGCCGCGCAGAGCTTGACCGCCTGTTTAAGTCGTTCGCGGAAAAGATTGCTGAAGCGGGCCGCAACGAGGGCATTGAGGTGGATATGCCACTCCGTGACCTCGGCTTCAACGGTGTGCCGTTCCGCAGTAACGTGTACATCCAGCCCACCACGGAGTGTCTCATCCAGATCACCGAACCTCCATTTATGGTCATCACCCTTGAGGACATCGAAGTCGCCCATCTGGAACGTGTCCAGTTCGGTCTCAAAAACTTCGATCTGGTGTTTGTCTTCAAAGACTTCACAAGGCCACCATACCACATCAACACCATCCCCGTCGAGTCTCTGGAGGACGTCAAGGAGTTCCTTGACTCGTCCGACATTGCCTTCTCAGAGGGTCCTCTCAACCTCAACTGGGGCGTCATCATGAAGACTGTCACTGCTAATACACATCAGTTCTTCTTGGATGGCGGCTGGGGCTTCCTGCAGAACGACAGCGACGACGATGACGTCGAGGAGGAGGAAGAGGAGAGCGCCTTCGAGATTAGCGAGAGCGAGTTGGAGGACGCTTCCGAGTCTAGCGAAGAGGATTCCGAGTACGACTCCAACGCCTCGGAGGAGGCCAGCGATGAGGCGGAAGACAGCGAGGAAGAGGAGGGCGAGGATTGGGATGAGCTGGAGAGGAAGGCCAAGAAGCGTGACAGGGAGAGCGGCTTCGACGACGAGGAGGAACGCGCGGCACCCAAGAAGCGGAGAAAGTAGAGGACTCGATTTGATATTCGTCTCTACGATGGGTTGAACAAGAGGAGCTGTTTCATCCAGATGAATGGCCCCTCTTGATCGAAAACCCCTTCCCTTCTTTCTCACGATATAACAAGGTTAATCAGTTGGCTGTTATTTGCCTTGTGAGTTTGCGTATCTTGGGAAAAGGGATGCAAAAATGGGCTTGTACAAGTTTAGCTTTTTTTCAGAGCTTTCTCTTTTCCTCTCTTTCCTAGGTCGGCGTGGATTTGGTTTTTTGCGCAAAGTCTTTTTTCTTCCAATGGGCAAATTTGGCTGGCGTGCAAATGGGAAATATTGTTTGGTACTGTAGTCGTATGAACAAAGTAGGTAGTAGTAAACTACTTCTTTCACACAAGCTGGCACAGTGGTACCGTACTCTACTTGAAGTCGTCACTCGAAATGAAGTCGAGCTTGTAGTTTTTCGGAAAATTGTGAATAGATGATGAGACCTACGTCCCATGATATGTATCTGTACTAAGAAGTAAAACGAAAACTATACCAAACCCAAGACGCCGTTCAGTTATTGATATCCCAAAAAGACTGTGTGAGCGCGTGCTGAACATCAAAACCCAGCGAAGGTTTTAGAAACAACAACAGGCAAAGCTCCAAAAAAGGGCAGTTCCAGCTTTGGTCAGGAAGCCCCACACGCAACGCTCACGCTCTCTCTCTCCTCTCCCCCTCTCTTTGTCCTTCTCTTTGCCCTCCCCATTCTTCTATCTCATTTCATATTTCGACCAGCCTGCAGCACCCGTCCTAACCTCATCCCGCCCGGGTAAGAATTTTCGTCACATCCATCCAGCCATCCATCCATCTCACAGCGTAATTAGGGTCTATATTATATCTTCGTTCGTTGCGTCTTGTCTTGCTTGTGAAGTATGCGTGCGTGGTTGTTCGTTCATGTCGACCCCGCCTGAGCGGCCGAAGGCTGATTCCACGACAGGTACGACGGGTCGCCCAGCTTACGGGGCTTCCAGATGAAGAAGGACAAGACAAAGTAGACGTCAAGAATGAGGCAGATGCCGCCAACAATGAGGAATATTATCCCTGGCCAGATGTTGCGGGCGCCCATGGCGGTGATGGTGGTGAGCACGATGGACTTGTGTCCGTTGTAAACGGTGGTGTTGAAGTTGTCGACGATCTCGATCCGGTAGTTGCCCGCCTTCATGGCTTCGTGCTCGTTCTTGCGCACCAGCTTGTAGAAGTCGGGCGAGGCGGCGAGCATCATCCAGTTCTGGAAGTCGGCCCAGTTCTTGAGGTCGGGAAGCTTGGTGTCGTTCGTGTAGCCGTTGGGCCAGGCTGCCTCCCAGTTGGGTGGGGGGACGATGTCGTTCCGCGAGTACTTGGTCTCGCCGTATAGATCCTTCAACCCTTCCCAGCTGATGTCGCCGGCCTTGTTGGACATGACGTAGTCGGTAGAGTTTTGCTCGTTGTAGGGGTTGGAGAAGGTGTCGTTGAACATGGAGTTGGCCACCACGCCGCACGGGTAGATGACCTTTCCGCTTCCTCGAGGGTCGAGGTCCAGTGGCTTGCAGGTCGAGCCGTCGATAACATCCTTGGATACGGCATCGCCCAGAAGCTGCTTGGCGTTGAACGAGTTAACGTAGCGACGATGGTTCTGGTAGAAGTTGTTGAGGTGGTAGTAGAAGCTGACGGGGGCCGGGAGTTCCTCGGGAATAGGGAACGAGATAACGCAGATGTTTCTTGGAGCCGTGACGCCGCTCCATTCGAAGGTTACGTTTCGCTCCTCAACATGCCATGTCGACATTTTCTTGGGGTCTAGGTTCGGGTGCGCGTCCAGGGCGGATGACGAGAAATGCGACTTGACATTATCGGGTGGAATCGATGCCTTTGTGCCATTTCCTTTGGGCGCATCTCTTAGACAGTCGGTATAGTCAATGCTGATATCTCGAACCTGACAAGATGTGCGACATGGTCAGCGGCTGGTCGGACACTTTTGCTACAAGTGACAGGGGGCACAGAAAGGAACCGGGGGAAAGTACAGTGAAGGCGAGATATGTCAAGTAGGCGCCGAAGCCGAGATAGATGGCGGCGAGGACGGTGAAAATGGAGACGATAAGTTTCGGTGTGAGCACACATTGCCAGGCGCGCATTCGCTGCTGACGGAAAGCAGTGTTGGGCGGACGGTTTTTAGGAGCATCTGTCTCTGATGAATTGCCGTCCTGGGAGCCATCGCGGCCGCCACGGCGACGGCGAGGTGCCATGATAGCGGGTTATTCCAGTCTCTATTGTCGTCGCTAAGAGGTCGAAACGAATCGAAGACCGGGAGATGGGCGATTGCGATGATCAAGTGGAATTTCAAGCCGTTTCAAAGTTGATGATGGGACGGCGGCGCCAGGAACACACACAACTGCACAGGGACAGTCTGAAGGCGGGCAATGGAATTGTCAACGGTCGGTGCGGTCGACAGTTGACAGTCGGGCGCTACAAGGACGGGACGGGCAGTCCACTGCACTCCATCGCTGCAATGGCTCGACGAGACCTGAGTGGGCAGTGGAACGCAGACGCGGACCCTTCGGCCTTCTGGGCTGCAGCAATGCGAGATGGTCCGTGCCTTCCTCTTGGCAGGGAGGCTGTGATGTTTCCAATTCTGAGTGGGGCACCTTCAGAAATCCGACGTCCGACTTCACACTCGGATTTCATCTTTGAACAGTCTCACGAGATGTCTCACGTGAGGGAGAGCTTGTCCTGGCGCTAGGCAGTAGACGCACGGGCCATTCTCCGCAGCCCCGCGAATGCACGTCAATCGTCATTCACAGAGGTGCTGCTTCGGAGACATGAGCCGCCAGCCTCTATACGTGCCACCAACCTCTTTGTTTCACTTTTTTGCACACCGTTTATGTCCTGCTACTCCAGGCTCACCATTCGAATCAAAATCCATGATTTCAACTGTGTGTCTTGTGCGTACTGCTCGGCCGCCGGTTGGTGTCTCGGCCTGTTGCATATCAGTATCTTGATTGCAACATATTCCATGTCTCATCCGCTCCACTTGATCTGATGGGGACCGGGTCAACCGGACTCTACGCTGTATGTACACCAAAGAGGACGCAAACACTCCCCAATCATCTCACCCGGGTTCACTCGTGACACTTCTTTGCCGTTGTGTATGTAGAGCTTTGGATCTTCGTTTAGGTTTCGTAGAACGAAGCGTTGAGACAAAAGTTGAACGGCTGTCGAACGGCATCGAGATCATCATTGGGGGTAAAACTAACAAGCAACGCCAAGTCTTCGGGGACGGTTGCCACCCGCAAAAAGAAGCTGTTTCTGGCTTGCAAAACGCTTCGAAATGGGTGCCGAGATCTGCAAGAGAAGCCGAAGAAGAAGGACAGCATCAGACTCACACGTCAGACCACCCGACGGGGCCAGACGGGGTCAATGAGGTTACAGCCAACCACATGTGCAACCCCGGCGACAGAACATCTGAATGGCAGGCAATGCGGGCAAGCTGGCACCCGAGAAAGAGAGCTGGCACCGACACACGAGACAGGCAATTGGACAGGCCACGCAGGGACGCAAAAAAGAAGCAAGGGAAGAAGAGGGGGAGAGCCGCATGAGGGCTCGTGCTTGTTTTCTAGAAGGATTCGACAGATTTGAGTGTGTGTGATCGTGCTTTAGCGGAACTTGTGGAGAAGCAGCAAGGAGCCCACGGCAAGAGGGGTGGGCCTTGCTCCCACCAGGGAACGGAGGAGGGGATTCATGCCTTTCAATTGTTCCAGTCGCCTCGAACCTGCTGATAGTCGGTCACTGACGTGGCTCAAGATGTCGAGCTAAAGTCATTGAATGATGGCAGACAGAACGATCATTGCGTGAAAGATTAGGAGGTAAAGTATGGATTTTGTCGGTCAAATCAGTGCCGGCTGAGATAAATTGGTTCTGGAAGGCTTACAGAAGCCTTCTGTGACACGGCCCTACCTTAACGGCCAAGCTGAGGCGATGGCCGGGAAGGGAAATCGCAGAGAACCCTGCACGCCAGCACGGCAACGGTCGACCGCCAGCACCTTCACGACCCAGAACCCGGATAACGAGCGCACTGTAGGGCGGGAACGGCATCACCCACCCCACCTGCCCGCCAAAACTTAAAGCTTCACCTACTCCACATCACTCCCCTCATGCCAGCTCTCCTGCTCTCTGTGCTTCCCGCGCTTCTACTCTCGCCCTTATAACAAAGGCAGTTAGAAGGGAAGACTCCATTGTCTCATTTGCCGTGGTCGTGCTCAGCTCTCCAGTCTTCTGTTGCTATTTCCATTCCCATTTCCATTTCAACCTCCACCCACACACAGCTCCCCGCCGCCTGCTTCGTTCGGTCAACACGCCTCGCCACAGCTGCCTTGCTTCTTTCTTGCGTCGCTACAAGGCAACTCCACTGCAAGCGAGATCGCAACCGCAACCGCAATTGCACTCGCGACACCAGAATTCGGTCGCAGCAACTTGTGCGGTCTTTGCCGAACCGTTTTGTCTCTCGGCCTTTCTTCCTTGTCCACACTGCAGCCTCTTCTGTTCTGCTTTCCCGGCAGCCACGTACATATAAAGCATCCCAGGCTACGAGCTGGTCAAAGCATCCGAGCCTTTGCTCCCTTGCCATCGCCCATTCGGCAATCCCGCTCGTCTTTCATCATTCCGCCCTCGTCCTCTGAAACCTATCCATCCATCTCCGGCCTTCACAACCACCGCAAGACTCTGTTGTCCACGAGATTGCTTGCGACCTTTACCTCTCGATACCACCTATCCTACACCAGCTTACGGTGATCCCTAGGTAAGTTCCCTAATCTCTTCAGCCATGTCTCACCTTGTTTGCTCTGATCAACATTGGCTCTGTGCCATCGAACATCTTGTACCTGTGCGCTTCGTCGCATAGGTTCGTGGTCAAACAGATCACATGGAGTGTGGGCTACTGTCATCCCAAGACCGATCTCTTGTCTGCGCCATGTCATTCTGTCAATTTCGCAATCTCCCGTCCGGCAATTCCACTTTGATCCGATGTCAAGATCTATGCGGGTGATCTGTACTTGTTCTTTCGGTAACCAGGTACTAATTTTGTAAAGTGCTCCCAGGCGCCAAAAGATCTACCTTCCAACGCCCCGTGTTTAATTACAGACACTCCGGTCCCTTTCGGCCCTCCGATCTCCATCCGACTTTTGCTCGCGAATTATAAAATAAAGTTCGGATACACAACACCTTTGGATCCCTTTCCCCAGTCTCAGTAGGTAGTGTTCGGTCCTAGCTACAAACATTCGCATATTTGATTCGACCAATTGTCTGATATAAGGCAACAGCTCTCAATTCAGCTCTGCACACCTTACGAAATTCATCTGTTGGGATCAACGTCATCACCACAATGTCGAGCACAGGTTTCACCAGCCCTTTTGGGAACGCAAACCCGTTTGGTGGTTCAGGCAGATCCGAATCTGGCCCAATGCATAGGCTGGTTGAGGAAGATGAGAACGATACTATCACTTCGCCTACAACCCCCAACTTCGGCGTCAAGAACAGCACTGCGCCCTCTTTCTGGAACGGCTTTGGCGGCGATGCTCCGTCGGACATGCCCGTGAGGCGCCAACCCGACGACTTCCCTGCCCATTACAACTTGGGTCGCCGGACCTCCGTTTCGGCAGAATCCCTGAAACCAGTTACGGATAACTCCGATAACTGGTCACCCCCTGTTCACCAGAAGACACCAGAGCAGCTTGAGCGTTTGAAGAAAGCCATCGGCGGCAACTTTCTTTTCAGTCACCTTGAGGACGACCAGAGTGCCCAGGTATTGGGTGCTTTGGTAGAGAAGCCGGTGCCTGCTAAAGGAATCAAGGTTAGTACATGAAGCCACTGCAAATCTATTTCGAAAATCATGATTTTTCTAACATTCTTTGTAGGTGATCACCCAAGGCGATGCTGGTGATTATTTCTATGTGGTAGAGAAGGGAAGTTTCGATGTTTATGTCAACAGCACCGGCGCTCTCCAACCCGGCCCGGACGGTATGGGACAGAAGGTTGGCCAGATTGCGGAGGGTGGCTCTTTTGGTGAGCTTGCCCTCATGTACAACGCACCCCGTGCTGCCACTGTCGTCTCTGCCGAGCCCCAGTGCACACTATGGGCGCTTGATCGTGTCACCTTCCGGCGAATTCTCATGGAGTCGACCTTCTCTCGTCGTCGGATGTACGAGGGCTTTCTCGAAGAAGTGCCCATCCTCAAGACCCTCACGCCATATGAGCGGTCCAAGATTGCGGATGCTCTTGAGAGCCAAAAGTACCCGGCTGGCCATGAGATCATCCTTGAGGGTGACCCCGGCCATTCCTTCTTCCTATTGGAGGCTGGCGAGGCGGCAGCGTTCAAGCGAGGAAACGATTCTCCAGTTAAGTACTACAAGAAGGGCGATTTCTTCGGTGAGCTTGCGCTGTTGAATGATGCCCCTCGCGCGGCCAGCGTCATTAGCCAGACTGAGGTCAAAGTTGCCAGGCTTGGCAAGAATGCTTTCCAGAGATTGCTTGGTCCGGTCGAAAGCATCCTGCGGAGGACCAGGTATGTTGAAGTGGAAGAGGTGGATCCTTTGCAGGTGTCTTAAGAAGGAAACAAGAGTGCAAATTGAAGTGTTATAGACTAAAAATGGCTTTCTTCATCACTGTTGCGTATGGTCCGTTCCCCGGCCTGGGTTTGAGGTTCAAGACTTGGACACGGAAGTGGTTAGTAGTTGTTGTTGTTAGCTTTGTTGCTGTCAGGAAAGGCGTCTACCTAGGTTTTAGTACAACATGCACTGATATTATACATTGCCATTGAAGCCCATTTGTTCCCAGAAATTGTGAACTGTTGACTTCCCATGCCTCGTGCCAACCGAGAATCTCCACATATTACTCAGTTTTATTGCACCATCCGCTGTTTCGGTCTTGCTTCTCACATTACCCCGGTGCCTATTAGGGCAGAGTATTGTGCAAATTACCTAGCAGCTCATTCATTCGTCCTTGTCGAAACCTCTTCATCACTCTTTTCGTGACACGCCCTCCTCTGATGCAGATTGATGCTTCACCAAGCCATTCTTTCCCCCATGTGTCTATACAGCGAAACACTCCATCCCATGCTTATAAACCCGAGACAAAACAAAAGCCAGATAACTTCCTCTCCATCTTGAATTGCCACCCCACCCCTTACTCCATCCCCCTCCTAACCTCCAGAACCTGCCTCCTCAACCCCTCCACAGCCGCCTCCGTCTCCAACACCCTCCCCACGCCCTTCTTCCACGTATCCTCCAGTCCCAAAATCTCTGGCCCGGCCTCGTCCTGCGCCTGCTTCCGCTGCAGCGTCACAAGATCAATCTCCCTCTTCGCCTCCGCCAGCTCCTTTTCGATGGCCTTCAGCTCCCCCTCCAATTGCCAGTTCCCAATCAGCCACGCGTTCTTGCCGTACGCGTCCAGCAAAGCTAGGTGCGCCCGCCGCTGGGCTACGTAGGCGTGGTCTGTGTAGGCTTTTTCCAGAAGACTGCTTAAAAGGGTGCTGGCTTCGGAGCTGTCCATTGCAGCGAGGTCCGAGGCGGGGGGGATCTCAGGGAGGGAGGAATAGCGGGTTAGGTCGAGGGCGTTGAGTTTTGGTGGCGGGGCTTGAGTACCGTCGGGGTTGGCTTGGAGGTGGGAGGCGATGCGGTCGAATTCGGATTCGAGGAGGGGGGTGAGGTGGGAAGAGGGTGTGTAGGGAGGGGGGAGAAGCGCGTGATAGGGGTCGTCGGGGACGAGGGAGCGTTCGGCGGTTATGAGGGCTTCGGCGGCGAGCCGGTCGGAGGGGGTGGGTTCGGGGTCGATGTCTGTGATGGGGGGGTTAGTTGGGTTTAATTGGGGGTGGGAGGGAGGAAGGGGAAGGAAAGGGTTGGAGGGTTGGAGGATTGGACGTACACGGGAGGGACTCGTGGATTGTGGTTATTAGTGGCATTTTGGTGGTTTGTGATGCGACTTGTCGTTGTCTTTTGGGAGATGACTGGTGATGGAATTTGAAGTGTTGTTGTCCCTTCTCGGCTTCAGTTGTTCAATGTGGAAGTTCGAGCAGACTGATTGATCGAGTTCCGTATAGTTTGATTGTTGATCGTGAGTAGGCTCGGATACGGCGTTCAGATGTTGTGATGCGACTGGTGTAGCTTGTGATGCGATACGTTGTGTTTGCGATGCGATGCGATAGCGCGAAAGTGGCAGTCGCGATAACACGAAAAATCGTTCCCCACATCTGGAGTCGGGCGAAAGGCGGCAGCTGCACCACTGTGCGCATGACCCTGATCAACGGTGCTTTGACGGTGAGTTTCTTTAGTGTTTTAGCGCTTCTTGTTAACGGCACGGTGTGGTATCCGCTTTCAGCAGGGGCATGCATGCCAGTGGCCCCTATGACGACATAGCTGCTTTGGCGCCAAGCCAACCTTGTTGGCCGGTGACCCGGCAGGCATTGTTTACTGTCAATCATTCCCGAGCTATCCAGAATGCCTGTTCGTTGATGCCTGTTTTCTCACTATATAAGCGCTTATCTCACGTTCAACACTTGAGAGAATAAAAGTCGGACGCGGAATATCATCTGTTTTGTTTATCTTTCCTGCTAATGATATTCTTTTTTTTGAAAGTCACTGCATTGTCGTTGACTGATCCTCCACCGAGCGATGGCACCCCAAGTTGGTGATATCCAGTTCGAGCCTCTAGCTGCTGATCAGGAAAAGGCACAGACATTCGAAAGGGACCGGAAAATCGATACGACGAAAACCCCTCTTCGAGTTCGCTTCGCAGAAAATCCAGACTCACAAAGACCTCCACGGTGTCCTACATCCAGAGCAACATCCCTGTTCATTGGGAACGTCTTGATAGTTATCTCTGTCGCTATTGCGTTGTTCCTGGTCGCTGCGCAGTTCGATAACTTATCATGGGACTATTGGCGCTCAGATATTTCCAATCCAGGAACCAATGTATCAACATGCGCTACGGACACCCAATACCTACTAGGTGTTGGCAAAGGTGACATTACCGGTCCAGTGGTTGAGATCAACCTCATGGGCTATGCCGATCCAAAACAGCTGGGCACCGGTCTCCGTCAACGACTTTACTCACGGGCCTTCATTGTTGGAGATATGGAACGTCCCCAAGATCGATTCGTTTACCTGGTCCTCGATACGCAGTCCGGCGATACAGCAGTCCGTTATGGTATCATCAAAGCCTTGAAAGAGCTAGGACCCGAATATGCCGTTTATGGCCATCACAACATCGCCGTTACAGGCACGCATTCCCACGCCGGACCCGGAGGATGGTTGAACTATCTACTGCCGCAGCTCACGAGCAAGGGTTTCGATCGCCAGGGATACCAGGCCATTGTGGACGGCGCGGTCTTATCCATTCGAAAAGCGCATGAGAGCTTACAGCCGGGATACCTCAGTGCAGGCACAACCAAAGTTTTCGGAGCGAATATCAACCGCAGCTTGTTTTCCTACCTCGCAAATCCCGAAGCCGAACGCACGAAATACTATCGGACCGAAGAAGAAGACGGCTCGGTGGAGAAGGACCTTACCATGTTGAAGTTCCAGCGAGCATCAGACGGGAAGAACATCGGTGTTCTCACATGGTTTCCTGTTCACGGCACCTCCATGCTTGGCAACAACACCGTAGTGACTGGAGACAACAAGGGAGTTGCGGCTTGGCTGTTTGAAAAGAGCGTTCGTGGAGACTCGTCAGCCGCCGAAGACTTTGTGGCCGGCTTCTCGCAGGCTAACATGGGCGACGTCAGTCCCAATGTGCTCGGGGCTTGGTGCGAGGATGAATCCGGTTCACAATGCAGCTTCAAGAACAGCACTTGCAGCAACGGCAAATCCCAGGCTTGTCACGGCAGAGGCCCGGCCTTCAGGGCTCACGACGATGGTGCCAGCTCCTGCTTTGAGATTGGAAGACGCCAATTCGAGCCAGCAAAACAGTTATATGACCACCTTATCAACAACCCGTCAACGGTCAGAGGCCCATGGGTCAAGGCCTTCCACACATTCCATGATATGTCCAACTTCACATTTGTTCTGCCCGATGGTAGACCCGCGCGCACCTGTCCAGCGGCATTGGGATATTCGTTTGCTGCAGGAACAACTGATGGGCCAGGCGGATTCGACTTTACTCAGCACAACGGCAACGAGAACACCACAATGCCGATTTGGAAAGTTGTTCGGTACTTCATCAAGGCGCCAGGCGAGGAACAGAAGGCTTGCCAGCACCCCAAGCCTGTTCTCCTGGATGTAGGTGAAATCTTCAGGCCTTACGATTGGAGTCCCAACATTGTTGATGTACAAGTCTTCCGTGTCGGACAATTTGCCATCGTCGTGAGCCCAGGCGAAGCCACCACCATGGCTGGTCGTCGGTGGAAAGAAGCCGTAGGCAAAAGCTTCAAGAAGATTCTCGATCAAGACATGGCACGGACCTACGGATACACTGGTGGACCTTGGAGCGATCCAATCGTCGTCTTAGGCGGCCCCGCAAACACTTAC
Organism: Neurospora pannonica FGSC 7221; assembly: GCA_009805235.1. Classification (NCBI taxonomy): domain Eukaryota; kingdom Fungi; phylum Ascomycota; class Sordariomycetes; order Sordariales; family Sordariaceae; genus Neurospora; species Neurospora pannonica. Next base: position 24,778 of record RANY01000182.1, read on the forward strand.
ACACACTACATCACGACCGAAGAGGAGTACCAGATCCAGCGGTACGAAGGTGCATCGACTCTCTACGGACCTCATACGCTCAACGCTTACATCAACGTGACGCTATCATTCCTCCCATACCTCTCCTCCGAATCAACTAGTCCGCCGGTCCACGATAAATTCCCGCCTGACAACACGAACCGATCACTGTCGTTCATCCCGGCGGTGATCCGTGACGCGCCACCGCTCTTCAAAAGCTTTGGAGACGTTCTGGTCGATGTTGATTCGACGCAAGGATATCACAGGGGAGACACGATCCGGGCCGTGTTCGTTGGTGCTAATCCCAGGAACAACCTCAGGCTGGAGGGGACGTACGCGGCAGTGGAGAAGTTATTTGTCGACCAGGCGAACCCTCAGAAGTCTGAGTGGCGGACCGTGAGAGACGACGAGGATTGGAGCTTGATTTACAGCTGGAAGAGGAAGAATAGTGTGATGGGCACGAGCGAGGTGGAGATTACGTGGGAAACCGGGGAAGAGACTGATGAGTGGTGGGATAAAGAACTTGGGCCGGGAGTGTATCGACTCAAGTACTATGGCGATAGCAAGAGTTTGTTTGGGGGTAAGATTCAGGAGTTTGAGGGTGTCAGTGGGGCGTTTACCTTGGTATGAGAGAACTGGGTTGGATGATGATGATAGCATGGAGTTTTTGGTAAAGTGGTGTGCATGGAGACGGCGTTTTGGGGGGACTTTTGATAAGCGTTCGTGGGGGTTGGGGTTTCGATATATCCGTTCATCGTTTGGTGTTAGTTGTCGGTAGACCGGCAGACCGGTTCATTTTTACCAATATTTCTTACAATACTTATACCACCATTTCAACGTTCGACCTCTTCATGTTACGAATTCCAGAAAGGAAGCAGCCGATCATAGTCCTGGAAGTGACGCAGGAAAACCAGGGGCAGGAGCAGTCAGCTTGGGTTGAGCCTGGGTCTCGCCTGGGTCTCTCATGTCACTGCGTCCTCGTCCACTTTCCTTACCATCAACTTTGCACTGCCCTGAAGAGTGGATTCCCGTCCTGACCTTCCTTTGCTCCTCATCAAACTTCCCTGCAACACAAACGGATCGCGAGGCTCGTTTCGACCGGCTTCTGGACCCCAGTCAAGTACGGCTTATACGGCCTCTGACGTCACTGCCCCTGACCGATAAAGCTGATAAACTTGCACTTACTATGTACACCAACCATTCACATCACTCGCATCTCTCTTTCGTCCCAACATACTACTAAACTACTTGGAAGAAACCAAAGCTACAAATCAGTCACAAATCGCAACCATGGAAACGCTGGAAGATATAAAGCGTCGCACGAACGACATCCTCTCGTCGATATCGACTACTTTGACTTCCAAACACCATGCCGATGATCACGGAGCTCACATGAGGGGCAGTTGGGAGAAGATCAAAGTACCGGGCCTTCCCAGATCTTCCCATTCCGTCGACATTGTCGCCGGGACGGCTTACGTCTTTGGCGGCGAGGCCGAGAATGCCCGTCAGCCTACGGACAACGACATGCACGCCATCGTGCTTCCCTCGAGTAGTGCTCCGGCGGATTACTATGCCATCAAAGCGAAGTCACCAAGGACCACAGATGCCTCGGGTGAGAAGAACAAGTCCCCCGAAACCAACGAGTCGAACGAGACTCCTGCTCCGCGTGTCGGTCACGCCACAGCTGTTATCGGCCACCGCATCTTCCTCTTCGGCGGACGCGGCGGCCCTGACATGACTCCCCTCGACGAAGCCGGCCGTGTCTGGGTCTTCGACACACGTACTCACTTCTGGTCCTACCTTGACCCGGTCTCCCCCGTGGGCGGGCAATCCCCCACTGTCCCTGAACCGCGCAGCTACCATTCGGCCGTGGCAACCGACAAGCCCCGCAACTTCAACAAGGCATCGCCCACAAAGAAGAGCAACAATTGGCCTACCACCAGCTCTTCCACTAGTCATAATGTGGCTGGCGACATTGGCGAAGGCCTTATCAAGCGCACGAACACCATCCGTGACTGGGCCACKGGCGACCGCRACGTGGAMGCMGTCGGCACCCCGCAGCGCCCCATTGTTGGTAAGATCGCCGAGCACGCCGTCGACCCCGACGTGGACGGCTACGGCACCTTTATCATCCACGGCGGTTGTCTGGCCGGTGGCAAGAGGACCTCGGACGTCTGGGCCTTTGACATCCACTCCCGCATCTGGCAGCAACTGCCCGACGCCCCCGGTCCGGCTCGYGGGGGTGCCGCGCTGGCGCTGAGCAGGAGCAGACTGTACCGCTTTGGCGGGTTCAACGGCGAGACCCAGGAGGGCGGGCAGTTGGATTATCTGGAGCTCGTGCTTGAGGAGTTCGATGACCAATTCGGCAAGGGAGACGCCAGCATCTCGGCTAGAGAAGGATGGAAGAGCTTGTTGCAGGGTAAGGAGGACGTGGGGTACAAGGAGCCGGATCCGGCGCCCGTTCCCACGGTTGTCGGCAGTCAAGACCCCGAAGAGGAGCAGTGGCCGGGAGCGAGAAGCGTTGCCGGTTTCGAGGCGATCACGGTCGGCGGTGGCCGCGAGTATCTCGTTCTCATCCTTGGAGAGAAGGAAGGCAGTGGCAAGGGTCATGATGCTGCAGGAAAGTTCTGGGACGATGTCTGGGTCTACCAAGTTCCGGCACAGGGCATGAGTTTGGCAAGTGTTGGAGATAAGGTGAAGTCTGTCGTTGGAAGGAAGARCCGGGAGGGTAAATGGTAAGTTTTTCCATCCTGTTCACATGTCTCTATATAAGCCGTGATTACTAACAACTTCGGTGCTGCAGGACGAAGGTCGATACTATCCCACATGACGCCGAAGACCTTGCCTCGGCTGGCGGTCCTGGTCCAAGAGGCTGGATTGCTAGTGCGGCCATGAGCGAGCTTGAGCAGAACGGTATCCTCATCTGGGGTGGTTTGAATTCCGAGAACAACAGAGCGGGAGATGGCTGGATCTTGCGGCTGCTCTGATGCGTTATCGTTACCCATCCTCAGGAATTCATGATATACCACGCGAGGTTGATATGCTCATGAGTATGATTTCCTAGGATAAGGAGTGCTTAGAGGCTTCAAGGGTTACTATATGAGGCGGTTAGAAAGCTTGATTTGAAGCATGACTTTCAAGTGGAGAAAGGGGTTGCCTTCATGATCAAATAGGAACTGGTGGGACTGGGAGTTCCCAAGGACTCTTGAGATTATTTGTACATTCCGGTTAGTTCAGACCAACTTTAGCTCATCCCAAGAAAACCACAACAAACAAATACAGATAGTGTACCGTGTAACCTTTTTGAACTTTGTACATCTCTGTTCTAATGCATTTGCCGTCATCACTGTCCTGTTGGTCCATGTCCTGTCTATGTGACAGTTTCTGTCATCGTACTTCCACGTCAGCCCCATTACCGCTCACTTAACCCAAGATCAAGCCCCCTAAAGATCCGACCTCGTGACCTCCGGTCCGTATGGCTCGCTCGTCAGACTTGTTAGGCCGGCGGCGTTCTCGCACGTCTGTCTCCCGCTCTGCGGGCCCGGCTTAGGCGCCTTGGACACGTCCGTGACGCTCTCCTTGAGCGCCGACAACACCTGCTTGATAGTCTCCGGGGTCAAATCCTCAAAGTAGTCGTCGTTGATCTGGACCATGGGCGCGTTGGCGCACGCGCCAAGGCACTCGACCTCGAGGAAGGTGAAAAGGCCGTCGGGAGTGGTCTCGCCTTGCTTGATGCCGAGATGCTCCTTGATGGCCTTGACGATCACGTCGGAGCCGCAGCCGCCTAGTTGGCAGGGGGTCTGGGGAAGAAAATGAACAGTCAGCTACCACGAAATTTGAAAGGGAGAGATGACAGGAACCCAAGGGAAAGGAAACATACAGTAGTGCAAGCCTGAACGTGGAACTTGCCAACCGGGGTGCGGTTGTACATGGTGTAGAAAGAGGCGACCTCGTACACGCGCATGGGGGGCATCTCAAGCAGACGGGCCACCTCGTTCATGACGCTGATGCTGCAGAAGCCGTGCTGGCGCTGGCCGAGATCGAGCAGGGGCATGACGGCCGCCTTCTTGTACTGCGGCGGGTAGCGCTTGATAATCTCTTCGATGACCTTCTCATTGTCTGCCGAGAACTTGAAGGGGATGTCGGGGTTGTTGTCGGGGGTGTTGCGGTGCTGGATGGTGATGATGATGGCATACTGTCAGCACACTGAGAGCTTCTTCTGATGGCTTGGGTGTAAAACAAACATACCACCATGAGGGTGTCGCTGGGCCTCCGGGCCGAGATGGAGAGGCATGCGCGGGAGACGACGGGCGCAATCGAAGGCTGAGGCTTGGTAGGCAGCCGGGTCGCCGCCCGGATGGCCRTCCGCATGATGAAGGGAGTTAGCTTGGTCGCCATGGCTGCTTGATACGCGGACGGTGGCGATGAGGCCCAATTGGCGACTTGCGATTCTTCGAGAGGTTGGAGCTTTCCGTAGAGCTTCTCGTCGACGTCGGGTCCCAGTTTGGAGGTTGCCCGCGGTCCCGCTACAGTCGTTTAAACGGGTAGGATGCTCTGATAGTTTGTGACCAAATCCGGGTAGGTGATTGGCCGAAGAGCTTCTTCTATCGGGTTAACCGAGCCGGGGCAAGTGCCAAGCGGGTGCTTCGGTCTCTCAATACGACGGTACTCACTCTCAGCGGGCAGAGGACAGCCAGCAAGTGGCCGCCACATACAATTATTTGGCATGTTTTGGGCTGCTGAATTGGGTGGTCTGGCGATATCAATTGGACCCCCGCGCCCGCGAAGTCTGACATTTCGGGTGACTTGCACGACGAACGGCAGGACCCGATCAGGCCTCCGTGGGTGAACCCCGCTGTGTCCCGCATTTCAGGCTGCGTCCGGACTCCGCCATCCGCTTTTGCTGGAGTCTTTCCGTTGTCTGGGTCCATTTCCCCGTCTCCATTCTCTCCATTCTCTCCGCTGCGAACACGGGAGTCCTGAAGAGGCCTCGAACCCCACCAGATCCATCTTCCTTATAAGAGCTCCATCCTTGCCTGCGTGGCCCTTGACCTGTCATCCTGAACGGTCCCGCATCTGCTCCCCTGCCGGTCCAGGGCAAACCTGACATAACGCGATCCAATACCCGACATCTGACAGCTTCAAGAGCTCCTCTACCCAACCCAGCGCTATCGAACTACAACCTCACACGCGACAAACCCTCGAACGCATTTGAACGCTGCACCCACGCAGCTCCGTCGGTCACCATGGGCGCCTTCGACAATCTGTTGCTGACCCTCGACGAGGGCATCACGGATTTCTTTGCGCAATGGAACATCTACAGCACCATCATCGTCACTGCCTTCATCGGCTTTATTACCTACCAGATCTCTACACGAAAGGACCCCGATACCCATCCTATGCTCCTTGTCCGACAGTCTCAAGGTTCCCCCGTTCGACAGCCTGGCCAGTCTCCCGTATACCGCGGCCAGTCTGCCCCCCATGGCATGCCTCTTCAGACCGGTCTGAACGTCAAGGATCCCGGTGCCTCGCGCTGGGCTAGAGGACGCGATGGTGATCTCCGCGATATTTGGAGGCAAGCTGTGGCTGGTGTTCAGGAGGACGGTCCGAACAAGGGCGCCAAGGGCAGGATCCTCAGTGTTTTCGGCACCGAACACGTTACAGAGCACTCGCTGGACGACATCACGCGCCAGATCAACCTGATCGGAGGACACATCAAGGAGCAGGGCGGCAGTCGTGTGGCCATCTACATTCCCAACTCCGTCGAGCTACTTGCGGCCCTCTTTGCCTGTGCCTTCTACAACCTCACGGCCGTCGTTCTTCCCTTCGAGCAACCGGAAGAAGATGTTATCTCGATGCTGCGCCGGTCCGGTGCTGACACTGTCATCACTGCCCCCGGTTCTTTCCCCTTTGACCTTGTTGCTAAGCACTACCCCAACCTCCGCCAGCTGATTTGGATTGTCGACGAGGGCAGCAGGCACATGGACTGGAACGAAGTCCCCGAGGGCACCGGCAGCAGCGTCAATGTTTCTACCTGGCACGAGATTATCGGCGACAGCCCCGCCGCTGCTGGCCGTGAACTTCCTCCGCTGGAAGGCCAAAAGGAGCCCAGCGATGTCATCCTCTTCTGGCAGTTCAAGTCCGGTATTCCATCCGAAATGGTTACGTTCACAGCCGGTAACTTTGCCTCTGCCATCGCTTCCCAGCTCTTTGCCATCCCGACCTCCCAGAAGATGGGACCATCCGATCTCTTCCTCCCCGCCGACTCTCTCGCCAACAGCCACACCCTCGTCCTGACCCTCGCCGCGCTTTTCTCCAACGCCTCTGTCGCCCTGAACTCCGTCGGAACCCAAGCCTACGACCTCGCCGCCGCGACCCGTGGCATTTCSCCCACCATCCTCGTCGCCACGCCCGCCGCCCTCGTCAAGACCCACCAGGAGACCGCCAGCAACTTCTCCTCGCTCATCGCCCGTAACCTTCACTGGCTCCAGACCCGCCACCTGACCCAGTACGGCGTCATGCCCACCGCCTCGTTCCTCTCGTCCTACTACGACAGCCTTCGTCCTTCCATTGGCACCAAGCCCGGCAAGCTTCGCTTGATCTTGACCGCTGAGCGTGTGGGCGCGGACACGCCTCGCCTGTCGTCGCAGGTTTTGTCGGATCTCAGGGCGTACACTGGTGCGCGCATCATCTATGTGCTGACGGCTGCCAAGGTGGCGGGCGCGGTGGCGCAGACGCTGTTTTATGATTATAGAGTGTTTGAGGATAAGTGTTCACACTTTGGGCCGCCGTTGAGCAGCACGGAGGTGTTTTTTAAGGATATGGGGGAGTATAAGACTACTGATTCTGTCAGTAAAGGAGAGGTAAGCTTGAAAGATACCGTCCCATTCATCTTATGATCAGACGTAGGATCAGACGAAATGCAGAACGGCTTGCTAACCATGAGATGAAATTGCAGATTGTTGTGCGGGGACCTTCCGTGTCTGGCGGCGAGACGGCGCTGGGCGTGGCTGGCTATATGAGAGATGATAACACACTGGCATGTGCTTAAGAGACGGATAAGACATCTTTATTGAACGTCCGATGTATGCTAGCCTATATACAGGGGTGTTCGAGTATTACATGCCCAGGAAGTTGTGGGAATGGAACCTTCTTTCCTCGGAAATTTTGGAATAAGAAGCATCTTCAAGGACTCATCTTAGTCAAGGACCTCAGTAGACATCTCTACATCGTGATGACATTTGAGACCATAAGGAAGACTGAACTGCAGCAAAATGATCACATGTGTATCTTCTAAATTGACCCTTGGCTAGACAAAACATCCACCAACCCAGACCCAAACAAAGCTGGAAGAGCCCCCGTTACGCCCATCGCCATGAAGCCCCATTGTACTTATTAAGCTGTACACCCAAAAACAACAGCAGAGCAAATGCTTCCGTCTTGCCTTTTTTCGCCAAACATTTTCAGAAACATATTTTCCCCACATTCTCTTTACGCGCCATTCCTATAAACCTGCGCACCCTGGTTCCTAAACATAATGGTATCCCTCCTCTGCAGCATCATCAACGCCCTATTCAGCGCCACCTCGCTGAACCCCTTACCCTCCACCATCTCCCTGCGCAGGGTSGCCAAGCTGGTGCTCCAGCCGATCGGGAGTCGGCGCTTCAGCTCGGCCTCGACGCGGGACGTCTCCTCGTTCAGCTCCCGGTTGCTGCCCGTGCTGCCGCCCTGGTTGACGGCGTCCATGGTCGAGCACAGGAACAGCCGGATGGCCTCGTCCACGTGCTTCTCCGTGGCGACGGGCGAGAGCGTCAGCTTGGCGAGCGACTCGGTGATGCGCACGATGGCTTCGAGCTGGCGGACCGTGATGGGGATGGAGGAGCGCGCATTGGCTTCCAGCTCGGAGGCGTGCACTTGCTTGCGGATGGCGACGAAGTGCGAGGAGAGTTTCTCGGCGGCTTCGGGGGAGAGACGTGGGGCGCAGCGACTGGAGAGGGAATTGTTAGTTTGGGTATCCAATGTGACAGGCGGAAGGAAAACGACTTACGATCGGCAATAGCTGATGTACCGCCTCATCTTCTCGACCGGGATCTCTGCCTCAATCCGCTCTTCGACACCACGGCCACCCATGTGGATGCCCATAACGTGCTTGGCGATGCGCTCATCACGGCCGCGCTCGTGCTCATCCTTGACGATGAAGATCATGTCGAAACGCGACAGGATGGTGGTCTGGAAGTCGATGTTCTCGCCGGGGGTCTTCATGTCGTCGTAGCGGCCAAATATGGGGTTAGCGGCGGCCAGGACCGAAGTGCGAGCGTTGAGGATCGTGGTGATACCGGCTTTGGCGATGGAAATGGTCTGCTGCTCCATGGCTTCGTGGATCGCCACTCGGTCCTCGTCGCGCATCTTGTCGAACTCGTCGATACAGACGACACCGCCGTCAGCGAGGACCATGGCACCGCCTTCGAGGTAGAACTCGCGCGTGGAAGCGTCACGCTGGACGGAAGCCGTCAAACCGGCGGCGGAGGAACCCTTGCCGGAGGTGTAGATGGCGATGGGGGCGACTTTCTCGACGAACTTGAGCAGCTGTGACTTGGCTGTACCGGGGTCACCAAGCATGAGGACGTTGATATCACCACGGAGTCTCATGCCATCCGGGAGGATTTTCTTGGAGCCACCCATGAGTAGACAGAGGATAGCCTTTTTGATGTCCTTGTTTCCATAGATGGACGGCGCGATGCATTCGGCCATGACACTGTAGAGATCTGGGCGACGGCTAAGCTCAAGGAATTCCTGCTCTTCCTCCTCGGAGAAGACAGCCAGACCCTTGGCTGTTTGGTCAATATCTGTCTGGATGCCGACTGCACGGAGATAGGGTGTGCGGATGGCGACGGCGCCGCTTGTCGACTTCTTGTTGCCTCCACTTTGGTATATAGAAAAGATACCCATGACGGTACACCTTGAGCCGGGAACCACGCGGTTTGTGAGGTAGCGGTCGGCAGAGATCAGGACGTGGCGGGGCAGTTCACCGACGGGAACTTGGTCTGGAGCTTCCTGAAGCTTTATAATCTGCTGATCGACGAATCTTGACTTCTCGTGTTGAACGAAGTAAGGATCCATGGGGCACTTCTCGCCAGGGTCGCCTGGCGCCCTGATTCTGCCACATGTCCTGGGAAGCGTAGCGCCACTGAAGCCGCCGGATACGTGAACGTGTTGGACGTGGCCGCAGTTGCGGCACTGGACGTGGAGTTCTGTCGCCTTGGAAGACATTACCGAGGCACCAATGACGATACCAGGTACCCGGACCAGCCGGGAGATTGTAAGGGAGTCGAGGTTACGGATAGAAACATCTTCGGCGTTGGAGTGTAGAAGCAGTTGGTGGTCGGGCAGGTCTATCTTGGGTTCGTTCGGGAAGACAATTCGGTGCGTGCAGCGCTTGAGGGCGGCCTCGAACAAAGGGATAATCTCGGCGGGTTCGGTGACTAGTCTGTGGGCAATCTCCTCATTGAACTTGATCAAGTCGCCAATGTTGACATCGCAGTAGTATTTCTTTAGGAGGGCATTTTCTCGTAGTTGATCTCTGGACGGTGTCTTGTTAGAAGGAAGCTCGAGGGAGGGGAGACGTATGGGAGATAGAGTGCCAACCTGTAGATGAAGCTGTTATCGAGTCTGAAGTCGAGAATGAAAGCCTCGAGCTGGGCGCGAATGTGCTGGTTGCTGTCCTCCTCCGGTACATATGAAGAAGCAGCGCCGGCGTAGGTCCGGGCTGAGAAGACGGACTGGTGATCCATAACTGACTGTGCTTTAGTGTGGAGTTGATTTGTTTACTCGGGTGCGCTGGTCGTAAAGGTTCGCACCGGGAGTGTTGTATGATAGCAGGGGAGGGAGGGGTTTGTTTGGGGCAGAAAGCAGAGGAAGAATCCAAAATCGCAGGACGTACGTATGCGAAAACCGCGACGCGAGAAACATTGATACTGCGCGCCCAAGACGCGATTTTTGGCAGGGGTTTAATGGGTGCCCCACCTGTAACTGGATGGCAGGAACCCGCCGCACGGCCCAGCAGGCAGGCCCCCTGAAGTGCGGAGTGCCCTGACATGAAACACGTGTAGAAGGATATCCCGCTAAGGGGATTCCCTCTTCAAACACTTTTGCAGCAAACGGTGCATGACCCAGCTTCATGGCCCGCTCAAGTAATCATGGCGGGCGGAGCTTCATTCAACTGCGCTACGTATCCGAACAAGGGTCCAGTGGGATCCAATGCTGCGTGGCTTCCGCTCCGAATGGGGGGGACCTTGACATTCAACAGCTCCGAGTCGAGTCTCAATCCTCAACGCCTACTCTCGTCAATACTACTGCTTTGCGCTTCTTCTCGACTATTTTCTGTGGAAAATACAATCTGGTTCTTGTCTTGTTTTCGTTTCGCTATGATACCCCGGTGACCCTCCCGCAGTAACAGCCATACTTGTCTACCTTCGACCACGATACCTTCAACGCTACCTTGGCCTGCTGGCCCGCGCCTAGTACAGCTTGAGCCTCCCACGATCATACTACCGATTACCGAACTCCCCATCTTCCCAAGTCGCCAATCCACCGCCGCATGACCAACGGCCATTTCGTCTTCCCCTGAGCTTAGGCCTAGGACTTCCGGGAGACTTGATGAGCCATCATGTTCTCCAACCAGGGTGCTCGCAAGTCGGTCGATAGTCTTTCGCCAATACCCGATGCCGGGCGTTTTGGCGACTTCCCTTTCCACGGGTGCGATGCGCTTTGTCTGTTCATGCCTTCTCCATAACATACACTAACAGCTTCTTAAAGGAGAGGTTCACGCAGTCCGAGCCGCCCGTTTCATTCACGACGAGATTCGACCGCGAGCTCTATACATTCCATTGGTGGTTCTCTCGACAGTTCAACCGGTACCTGGGGTGACGCCGTCCTCGAGTCCGGCCAGAATGCCATCTCGACCCTGCTCCAGCCGCCCATAGTACGAACCGGCCTGCTTCCTCATACCTCAGCTCCCGCTTCCACTGCGCATAAGCCTCCGACTGCTCGAGACATTCCACCTGTCACGCTCACCAATGTTCCTCACGTTGACAATTCCGAATTTACGCAATACCTCACTCAAGTCGGCGCGTTATACGAGCAACTACGTCGGGTTCAGGCGGACGAAGAAGAGGCATCCGGTACTCACAGCAGGCGAGGTAGCAAGGCCGACGCAACCTCAGCCGAAGATGGACATCTACGGCCGGGTAAACGATCTGGCGCATCCAGGAGGGCTTCTAGCTCATCCATTGCTTCCATATCATCGATAGAAGCCCCGGGTCCCGCTCGACGCAGCTCAAGCTACAGGAAAGCGGCATCGCAGGGTCCTCCGCCATTGTCCACTATTCCCCTGGTATATTTCGACGAAGACTTTCACCTAGAGAACCCCCGCACTTTCGATGTTGTTAGCGAGCGATCCGAAGTAGTACGACCCGCACCGGGATCCGATGACCGAGCCCACCATAGCGGGCAGGCCTCGGCGCCTCGGAAGGCCCTTGCGACAAATGCCATATTGCAGGAGAAGCTGTCATGGTACATGGATACCGTCGAAATGCACCTTATCCAGTCAATCTCAACCGCTTCAACCACCTTCTTCACTGCGCTGGGGTCTCTTAGAGAACTGCATTCAGAAGCCGCAGACTCCGTGGAAAGAATCAAAACACTGAGGAGAGAGCTGGAAAATCTGGATGACGAGATTGCAACTAGGGGCCTGGATATCGTGCACCAACGGCGGAGACGGGAGAACATTCAACAACTACACGATGCAGTCATGCAGCTCCGGGAAGTGGTTGAGGGGGTGGCTGTATGCGAATCGCTGATAGACTCGGGCGAGGTGGACGCAGCGCTTGACAACATTGACGCTTTGGAAAAACTGATTGCCGGAGAAGAGGGGGCTTCGCACAATGGTCGTCCCGGCATGGAGTTGAGAGATCTCAGGGGCACCACTGCCCTCCAGGGTGTACACAGCGACATGAGTACTCTTCGGCAACGTATCGGCAAGACTTACGAAGAGAGGTTCATAACTCTTCTAATACGTGACATCCAGCGCCATGTTGCACACGTCTCAACCCAGGAGGTTCTGATGCGGTGGAGCAGTGCTTCAATACGCGCACGAGGAGGCCACAACCGCGAGCCCTCGGCGTTTCCCTCCTACCTGACATCAACAGACGGTCTGCGATCGGAACTTCTGGTTAATCTGACTGGCTTACACAGAGCCAAGTTCCTTACAGCCGCTGCGACTGCTTATAGAGAGACAGCTCTGCGTGAGATCAAAAACCTCATCCGCAGGCCCTTGCCGAGTTCGAACGATGATGATAATGAGTCTATGATGTCCGCATCAACGATGACAGGAGGCAAGCAACGCTCTCAACAGGAGCGTTCCTCCATCCTGGCTCGTAACCTGCGTGCTTTGGAACCCCGGGACGCGGAGGAGCTGCTAGTCAAGATCTACATCGGAGTAACTGAAACACTAAGACGACTGGATACACAAGCAAAGGTATTGTTAGACGTCGCAAGTTCTCTCGGCGACTCAGATCCAACTAGCGGGCTTAGGTCTCCACCTTTCAGCCCTACAGGCAGGCGTTTGTCTACGGCAGCCCTGGAGGCTCAAGAAGAGATTCATACAGCCCTCGATCTTTCAAACCTTCTTGGGCAAGCCGTTGATATTGCTCAGGATAAGGTCGTAAGGCTATTGAAAGTTAGGTCGGAACAGAGCACACGTCTAACGCTTGAATGGTTCCTTCGATACTTCACTCTCAACCTCCATTTCGCCAATGAGTGCGAGGCCATTTCAGGCCGAAGTGGGACATCCTTGAAGAACCTAGTCAATGGTCACATCAAGGAATTTGTTCAGCGTCACGGCGACGCCGAGAAGCAGAAGCTTGCTCAAGGCATGGAGAGTGACCAGTGGGCAAGTCAGGATTTTACCGAGAAAGATACCGAGCTTCTCAACCGCATATTGGAAGGGAGCACACGAGATGCGGCCATTTGGGCAGAAGCAACCAAAGTTTGGATTCCACCCTCCGATGACGAGAATGAAGGCAGCGCTGCTGCTCCTGCCCTCGGAGCGCAGGCCAACGGTGACTCTGGGGACAAGGCCGCTGAAGCACAAGCGAACGGGGCTTCCAAGTCCAAGGCACGCGCTGCCGTCGTCGACTCCGAGACATTCCTCCTGCCCAAGTCCGCGATATTGTGCATGAATGGCATGGCTCAGTTTATCCACCTTATTGTCGGCATTCCCTCCATGACAGCCGATGTGTCGTCCTCTCTCATCGCTTACCTTCAGCTCTTTAACTCACGCTGTAAGCAACTCATTCTGGGTGCGGGTGCCCTCATGTCCGCTGGACTCAAGAATATCACCACCCGCCATCTTGCTGTGGCGTCGCAGGCACTAGCGTTCATCGCCGCAATTATTCCCCATGTGCGTGAGTTTGTCCGCCGTCATTGCGGAAACAACCTTGTCTCCGGTGTGATGGCGGATTTCGATAAAGTCAGACGGGACTTCCAAGAGCACCAGAACATCATCTACAATAAACTGGTCGAGATCATGACTGGCCGAGCAGTTCTCGCCTCTAGGAAGATGAGGGCAATCAACTGGGATGCCGGGTCCCCAGCGGCGCACGAGTACATGGAGACACTGGCCAAGGAAACCACCACGCTTCACCGCAACTTGACTAGACAGCTACCCGAGGGAACGGTGCGCATGATCATGATGTTGGTGTTCAAGAACTACAAAGACACCTTTGGCTCGACGTTTAAGGGACTGGAGCCTACCACGGAGGCCGGGAAGGAGAGGTAAGTCTACCAATGCCGTTCTATGAGCTTGAAAAAAGTAATGCTAACATCTGGGCCGATTAGCATGCTTCGTGACGTCGAATACTTTGACTCCCGCCTAAATAAGCTCGACGGGTTCGAGGATGCGGGCCAGCACCTCATCAACATTGTTAAAGCCAAGGAGATCAGGAAAGCACCTTCTCGGCCAACATCCCTTACCCCGTCCCATCCTCCGTCTCGCGGTCCGTCCCGAGCTCCATCCCCTGCTCTCGCTCCTGGTTCTCGTGCCGGATCTCGCGCGGGGTCCCGTGCCGGATCTCGAGCTGGATCGCGGGCAGGATCTCGCGCGCCAACACCAACACCTACTCAAACATTAACGGGAAGAAGCTCCGCTGAAATCATAGCAGAAGTTAGTGCCGCTGCTGAAGCAGGGGGGTTTGGAAGGTAATGTGAATCAGGAATTGGTTGGGAATAGGCGTCTAGAGAAAAGCATTTGTATTGTTCGAAGAGGGTATATGTCGAGAGTTAAATGACCAAAGTTGCTGCTAGTAGGCTTATCATTACGCCTTGCTAGTGATAGAGAGAGTGTGATCAAATAAGACTCCGAGTGAAATCTCCTTACCACTCAACAATAAAGGGCCTTCAACGTGGTGAACCATGCTTCCATCATCAGAGTTAAGTCAAGTAGGGTGGTGAAAATAACACTCCTCGATGTTTTCATGCTTTTCGGTGATGTGGACAACTTGGGGAGTGTCGTGAAAGCCAGCATAGTAAATAGTCGGAAGGAGCGCGTGGTCCTTTTCTAGTTGGCTCGCTGTTTTACCCATTCTCTTGTTCTCCTACTACTCATACTCGACCCGCTTTGGCTCTCTTCTTTCTTCATTCATTCGTTCACCTTGCCTCTCTCATCCCTTCTCCCTCCTTCCATCACTATTTCCACTAGTGCCCCAGCTGGCTTTCCAGCGGCAAGACCTTCAGTCCTTCCTTCACTGGGACCATTGGATATAAGTCCCTAGTTCAGTACCTTCCAACAACTCCCAGTAGCCGACGTGGTAGGTGTGCTGAGAGCCAGAAAACGCGTGGTGTTTTCGTAGGTACGCAGCTGGTCTCGAATTCACCTCCAGGCTTGGGCAGCTGAGCTTTTTTGTTTGTTTACTCTTTTTTTTCCCTTGAGAACCCGAATCTTTCTTTGATGCGAGACTTGTTCCTCCTCCCATGTTTTTTGGCACTTTGGGTAAGCTGAGATGAAGAACAAGTAGTAGTAGTCAAGTTGTGTCATTGTTGATTATCGTGATGTTGATGTTTTTTCCCTTTCCCCTTTCAGTCTTTCTCGTCGTATCGAGACCGTAATGATTCACCATTGTTCACATCCCACCAACACGCCAACCAGATACTAATCTAGCCGCCATCTGACTATCAACAACAATATTCACCCAACTGCCTTCCCATGGACCCTTTCAGAACTATTATTTTGTGATTCTGCTACAGATACTGTCGGACGTCAGCTCTTCGGCCGAGTCCACCACCCAGGCCATCCCCTTGTATTTTTATCTTCCCTGCCGCCGTGCCTGCACTTCGCCTAAAGATGAAGCAGGTAAGTTTCTGATCAGGTATTATGAAGGCTTCAGTAGCTTCATTGCAGATTAGACGCGCGTTGCCCCCCAGATCGGAAGANGGTGTGTGTGTTTGTTTTTGTTTTTGGTATTGTGTGCGTGTTTTCATCTTGGTTGCTTTGTCCGCTCCTCCCCCCCCCCCCCCCCCCCTCTTTGGTACTTTTTTCTTGCTGGCCGCGATGCGTGTATGCACCATTAGGCATTATATAAGAGCGGTCTTGTGCAGTGCAGCATCGGTTTGTCAGTCTGAACTCCTCTGAGACTTTGCTACCAGACAAAGGTTGCTCCTTCGGACTTCAGTCAATATAGTGCCGAAGGGGAGCCGAAGGCTTGGATTCGTGTCTACAGGATACCTGCATAACCTTTTTTAGTTGGTACCTCTACCATCAGCTTATCTCGGAGAGTGTTTAAATCCCAGAGCGGGGGATCCCGTAACCGCATCTGAAGAATTGAAGGAGAGAGTTGGTGCCTTATCTCGAGCTTGCAAAAAGCCGGGCCGGATCTGGAAGGAGCAAGGAAGGAGTGATGCACTTGGGCCTTGTTTGTTTGCCGGTGGATTTTTCCATGGCAGAGAGAGGTAGGGTAGGTCAGGGCAGGAACGACTTGGCAACGTTTGGCTTGGGTCGTTCCTKCCATGGCTAGGTATGTCAGTTCCGTTCATACCTGGCTGACTTTTGAGACACAAGGTGAAGTGAAGTTTTCTCATGTGTGAGAACATCCGAATGTCATCGTTGGGAAATGTTGTCCGAGTTTGTTATCCAACGAAGGATAGAAAAAAAAGAAAAAAAACATTGAACTAACTATGGTCTAATGACACGATGTTTTCTGTAGCTCCAACCAGGCCAACTCCTGAAGGATGTCTCTAAATACACTGTCTTCCATTGTCTTTTCCAAGAGCCTTGTAACCCTGCCATGACAAAGTAATCATTACCGCCATTCCGTGAAACTCTTTGTTTTCTTCCATCTAAAAGCAGTCCTGTTTTGCCTGCTTCTTTTCGTGACGCGTCTATAGCACGTGGTCTAATCAATTGGTCTCGTCGGCGGGTACGGAGGGTACGGAGAGAGCAGCCCACTCATCCTTCTCGGGGTTGTAAACCATGTGCCACTGAGCCAGGTGCGGGCTCTTTGACAGATCGGCGTTCCCAAGGGTGCAGTAAAACTGCTCGCTCCAGGTGGCCGGTTTCGTCTGCTTGTCTTCGGGGTGATAGTAGGTGTAGGGGCAGGGGAAATGGATGCAGCCGCTGACTTCGGCGTTAGGGCCGTGAGCGGGCCAGAATTGTTTAACGCCATCGTAGTCGTTGGGGTTGTCGATAGCCGACACGTCGTAGTATGTGCCGTTCTCCAACCCCTGCCACCGGATCTCGGCGAGCATACCCGTTCGATCAGGAGTGCCGGCGGGGACAGAATACAAAGTGCCTTCCCAGCCAACGGGAAGGTCGACGTCAATTTGGGCGAGTCCAGGGACATTTACTGGGTCAATGTCTTTCAGGCTGATGTCCTCGCAAAACCCCGGGTCGTCATCCTCGCACTTGAGCTTGTGCTTGGAGAAAATTGTTCGATCATTTTCGTCAAGGGAGACGAAGGTGATAGTGTTGGCCGCCACAAGGCCAAAGGCGGAGAGGGAAACAAGAAGCTTAGAGAGGAACATATTGAGAGTTCTGTGAAAGGTTTCTTCTGTTGAGATCGTGTCAGCTCGGAAGACGAGATGGTAGTGAATCTTGGATGTTCGAGTCGAAGATGGTGATTTCCAGAGAGAGAAAAGCGAGGGGGGGACTCAATTTTTATACCACGTCTTCATCCTGATAGCTATTCTTTTTTCCATGTTCATGTTGCCTGGAAATTCCGAGTTCTTCTTTTCAACCGGTACGTGCCGCATATTCTCCGTGGAATTAACAACCAGCATGCAGAAACTGGCGGGCCTGGATGCAACAAATGCCGCAGACTGCCCGGGCCTCGTTTAAGAACCCAAGCCTCCCCATGATGCATGAATCTCCGATAACTGCTCAAAAGTGGCGGTTTGGAACATTTCTGTGCCTGTCGGTTTTTGAAACTTCATGACACTCGACGGTCTTAGCAGACAAGAGGCTCAGCGGAGCGGTTTGGACATTGCCGGAGAAGGGCTTCGCAAGTCCGTACTCCCCCATATTGTGAAAGCTTGGATTCCTGCCCGTTAACGTGCTGTAATTGTTAAGCCACCTGGAGTTGCGGCACATCGGAATTCCGAGTGTATCGAGGGTATGCGCGCCCCAATTGTATGACCTGCCGGACCCGGATACCTACGCTGCTTGGGCCCTTTGTGCCGGGCACAACGGCGGCGGTAGACCCACAATATCGGGCTGCAGTTATTCATGCCGATGAAACCCTGAGATGCCCATTGCCGCAGAAAGTTTGAAGCGAGAAGTGGAAGAAGGACGACATGTCGTCCAGCCCTGGTCGGCGTCGCCTACATGCCAGCCTGTTGTCGGCCCGCAGCAGTGTCTCTCGGTGACTTTTGATTGGATAGGACAGCTGTCCACTAACTCAAAGTAAATTAGCACAAGTTTTGTTGAAAGTCGTGTTATTTGATTGGGCAGAAGAGACCCGAGTTCGTATTTACAATATGGTCACTGAAGCCAAACTCTTTGAGCTTGTTGATAACGTTAATCAAGACATACCGAAACACAAATGGTCCGAGTTGCAAGGCGTAAATCGAACCGACTAAGGCTGTTACAGGTGAGTGATACGCACGGAAGCTCCATTAGAACGTGCTTCTCAAGTGGACATCGGCGAGTGCGTAATCGTTTCTTATCATGAAGTTTAGTTGCTGTGATTTCGTCACCTCCGCAAAAAGAAATTCGCTGCAAGTCGGACACACAAAAGGGCTGGAAGGAAGGACAACGCAGTTCTCGAACAACGCACGACTCGGTCGGTTGCGAACTCATATATAGATGTTAACCACAATACTATGCAACCAGGTCTCGTGAACCGGGATCGTCACTCCGCCTTGATGGCCGTTAATCTGTGACCGCGTGATCGTGAGAATGCACGGGAAGCCTGAAACTTGACCATCGTGATTATCCTCTGCCATTGCTTGCTCAGGCATCTGTGATACCCAAAGCAGGTCTTGCACGCTTTATACAACCAACAAATAGAAGGTGACAAGCGAAAGCTTTCTCTGACCATGCTCGACCAAACCAAAGCTGCAGCCAAGGTTTTTGAGGCATGCAGTCTGCAACGGGGCCAGAATAAACCAGGCTCTGGATGAGCATCCTACATGTTGCGTTAAGACCAAGGTGGCGGGGTGGGTAACGATACCTTGCGAGGAACATCAGCCCGGCAATCTGAGGTCCAAATAATGATGGGCATTTCACGCATTCGTAGGAGCACCGCCGTTATCATCATCGTCGTCGTCGTCGTCAAGATCGTCATCATCGTATCCATCCGCCAAGTAGTCTTCACCAAACCAATCGTCGTAGCGACCGTTTCCCCCATTCTCATCACCATCGCTTTCCTGATTCCGGTCCTCATATATACCACTTCCATGGTCGGTCATTGCTGGTACAGGGCCGACGTACTCGTGGTATCGTCCAGATCTTGGGACCCTCCTCAGCCTCGGCCCCCCGCCGCCGTTGCTACCAATACTGATCATCGCTGCCGACGGCAAGTACTCTTCAATATTGGGAAACGCCAAAGAAGGCGGCCTCTAGCGCTCCGTCAAATCAGCGAGTTCCATCCTCGACCTAACCTCCCGAATGAGCGCCTTTGCCTCTTCCACCTCGACTCCATCCTGACATAGCTCCGTGGCCAGCCGGTTAGCCGTAACGTAGTCCTCCGTCCTCATCGCGTACCTGGCAAGCCAC
This sequence comes from Neurospora pannonica FGSC 7221, assembly GCA_009805235.1. Classification (NCBI taxonomy): domain Eukaryota; kingdom Fungi; phylum Ascomycota; class Sordariomycetes; order Sordariales; family Sordariaceae; genus Neurospora; species Neurospora pannonica. The sequence continues at coordinate 44,060 of RANY01000182.1, forward strand.
ATACGTGCCTTGCTTGTGGCTACTGTCACTCCTGTTCCTTCTACCCGCCCAGCTCCACCACGCTCGTACCCTCCCTCTGCATCCCCGTCTGAACCAGGCGAATCCCCATGAACGACGAAAGATTCGCCAGGATTTGAGGTACCAACAGCCGAAGCATCTACATTTTCAGTAGCTCCTCCATCCTCCTGTGCCACACAAAGCTCCATGTACGCCCTAGCCTCCTCAACCTCACCTAGGCGGTCATACATGGTAGCAATCTGTAGCAACACCTCTGGATCCATCTGCGCCATCCTGTCTGCAGGTCCCGCATTCCCAAAGCTACTCAACGTCGAGTCATAATAGCTGTCCGCTAGTAGTGCTCTCTTGAGTGCTTTTATCCCGTCCCTGTCTTTCCCCATTTTCTGCAGGCATGACCCGACGGCCTGCCACATCTTGCCATCCCAAGGCCTGAGACCAGCAGCCTTCTTGTAATAGTATAAAGCGTAGGCATTCATCTCGAGCACCTCGTATGTCTGGCCAAGACCGTACCAGGCGCGGTAGTCGCGACGGTTGACATCAACAGCGCGCCTGTATGACTCGATGGCTGCGTGTGTGTTCTTTAGTTCGACGTATTCGTGACCCATAAGCGTCCAGGCAGAGAGACAGGAGCGGTCCAAGGTAAGCGCTCGGCGGAAGTACTGTACAGCCTTTTCGTGGAGAGATAAGAGGGAATAGTAGTTGCCTATGACGACGCACGATTCGGGCCGAAACTTGTCAATGCTGGAACAAAGGTGGGCCAGGAACGCTAGTTTTGGGCGCATGTTGAGGACGTATAAGATGTTGGAGTAGTGATCCAACGAATCGAGTCGATGGGGATGTAATGCAAGCAAGTTGCTAAAGTTTTGTTCCGCAGTGTACAGGTCCTTGGAGTGGTAGTTTAAGAGCGCCCTACAGGTTAGTATGAAAGAGGATGTAGGGAAAAGCTTCAGAAGATCGTTGACCGAGGCAGCGAGATCTTGGCCTTGTTGATACAGATTAACCGCCGTGTTGGCGTAAAAGATGAAAGACATGATGTTTTGAGGAAGGACAGGGGTTATCTTGTTGAGTTGTTCGACCCCTGAGATGAGATTTGTGAGCTCAAGCCAAGCGCCCCAGTTCCATGGGAACAGATGGACACTGTTGAGGATATAATCAAACGCGGCGTCTTCGTTCTTTTCCTTGACCAAAACCATGCCGTATCTATTTCAACATCAGCATGATGCACATACAGGACGGTAACATAGGGACACACGTACAGATATTCGAGGAAGCCCTGACTTGGTGGCAGATCGGAGTCCTCAGCCTTGTGCTCGGCAAACCATCTTTCGAGGAAGCGGCTGACAATGACCAGATGGCTGTTCTTGATGGTGCCCAGGTCCTGGGGACCCATGATCATCTCCGACTCTTCGTTCTTTTTCTTCTCTCCCGAGATAACTTTGGCATAGAGGGCCAAGAACAAGCTTTTCTGACTGAGATTGGGCAGAGCCTGCTCGAACGGCAGAGCAGCACTTGCCCTGCCCTTGCCTTTTGGTGTAGCAGGATCATTGGCTTTCGTGGACAGTAGGCCGGAGAGAAGTGAATCTGGCAAAAAGACGGAGGCGCAACGGTCGAACTCTTTGCAATCGAAGAAGGACTTGGCGAGCAGATACTTGCTGAGCTCCTTAGCCTCCAGCTCAGCTTCTACTGGGTCCGGGTTGGAAGAGAAGGCTGGGTGCTGATATCCTTGAAGGCCAGCCGCGGCTTCTTGATCCAGATCACTTAGGACTGGATCGGGAACTGAGTCGAGAAGCTCGGCAGCCCTAGATATGTTGCGTTAGCCAAGGGAAGTGGCATGGCGAATAACGGAATGATGAGATGAAGAATACCATTTTGCAGACTGATAAAGACAACGTTCGGAGCATTTGAAAACTGCATTTTGCAGAGCTTCTTTGAGGTGTAGGGTATCTATTGCTGATAGACGCATCGTGACAAAGTGTGGTTAGTGTTTGTGTCGCCTGAAGATAATTGTTAGTGAATGAAGTAAACAACGAGCGCGGGGAGGGTCGCGGAGGGAGGCGGACCGCTTTAAGGATAGATTGCCAGCAACCAAGCACTAGCTTATTGAAATCCGGTTCCCAATCAACATGAAGCAAATGAAAAGTTGTGGTAGTCCGGTGCCATTGACCAAAGACGCGCTTTTGTAAGTTGAAGGAGTAATGTTGAAGATTGAGGTTGGCCGATGGATCAAAATAACGTCGTGAATATTGTTCCGTCCCAGGTCGCTGTTGGTTGGTTCTTTCTTGTTGCTACAGGGCGTTCAGCGTTGTCAGGAACGCGTGCACGGTGCACATTGAAGGGTGCGCCGGCAGGCAGTACCACATTGAAAGTGCGGCTACGGCGCAGGCGCCAGGGGCAGTCGCGCCCACCACTGGATCGACACCACGATGCGCGGGCGGCTGGGCAAGTCGAAGCCCAGGGTCCAGTCCAGAGTCCCAGAGGGTCCCTCTCGGCAATATCTCTTCGGAGTTCAGCGTCCAAACTTGGGATTTCTGCTTTTGTAGACGGACGGGATATTTCTCCATTCATAGCTAGGCCGTGTTGAAGTGATCAGAAGAACGACTATCGCAACCCCTTTTGTTGGGCTTCTGTGTTATCTGGAGCTTGGGTAACTTTGGGTCATTTTGGAGAGAGAGACGTTCTCCACCTGTCCGATATATTACCCAAAGAGGTGCGAGATTCATACGTCTAGCATTGTTACATTGTACAGCTGTCCCGCCGACCCCACCAGGCCAAGCTGGCATCTGCTAAACAGACATTCCTATTGCTTCCGTAGCTAGTGATTGCGATTTCCCACCTCCCCCCCTGAACGAACCCATCTTCCCGATACATATCTCTTGCCCCTCTTCTCCCACCAGCAACCTCAGAAGTTTCTTCGGGCAGAAATCACAGATCGCAATCATGGCCAAGACAACAACCCTCAAGGAGTTCGAGAGCGTCTTCCCCAAGCTGGAGGAGGCGCTCCTCGAGTATGCTAAGGCATACAAGCTGCCCGAGCAGATGCTCAGCTGGTACAAGCAGGTGAGAGCAGACCAACCTACCTATCTGGTCGCGTTCGTTTCAAGAGCTATGATACTGACTATGTCGTCTTTCCTCGTCGCAGTCCCTCGAGATCAACACCCTCGGCGGCAAGTGCAACCGCGGCATGTCCGTTCCCGACTCGGCCTCCATCCTGCTCGGCCGCCCCCTGACCGAGGAGGAGTACTTCCAAGCCGCGACGCTCGGCTGGATGACGGAGCTCCTCCAGGCCTTCTTCCTCGTGTCCGACGACATCATGGACTCATCCATCACGCGCCGCGGCAAGCCGTGCTGGTACCGCCAGGAGGGCGTGGGCATGGTGGCCATCAACGACGCCTTCATGCTCGAGTCGGCCATCTACACGCTGCTCAAGAAGTACTTCCGCTCGCACCCGCGCTACGTCGACTTCCTCGAGCTCTTCCACGAGGTGACCTTCCAGACGGAGATGGGCCAGCTGTGCGACCTGCTCACGGCGCCCGAGGACAAGGTCGACCTGGACAACTTCTCGATGGACAAGTACACCTTCATCGTCATCTACAAGACGGCCTACTACTCGTTCTACCTGCCCGTCGCGCTTGCCATGTACATGCTCGACATCGCCACGCCCGAGAACCTCAAGCAGGCCGAGGACATTCTGATCCCGCTGGGCGAGTACTTCCAGGTGCAGGACGACTACCTGGACAACTTTGGCCTGCCCGAGCACATTGGCAAGATCGGTACCGACATCCAGGACAACAAATGCTCGTGGCTCGTCAACAAGGCCCTCAGCATCGTCACGCCCGAGCAGCGCAAGACGCTCGAGGAGAACTACGGCCGCAAGGACAAGGCCAAGGAGGCGGTCATCAAGCAGCTGTACGACGACCTCAAACTCGAGGACCACTACAAGCAGTACGAGGAGGAGCGCGTCGGCGAGATCCGCAAGATGATCGATGCCATTGATGAGAGCAAGGGTCTCAAGAAGCAGGTCTTTGAGGCTTTCCTTGGCAAGATCTACAAGCGCAGCAAGTAAACCATTTTATCTGTCAAAAGAATAATGGTTGCTTGATGAGGGACAGGTGGGGAAGAGATGATATAACTTAATGCCGCCCAACGTTGGATTGCTTGATGATGGAACAAACACAAAACAAAAAAGCGTTACTATTCATTCACAAAGTTTTAGCGAGCTTTGCACGCGAGAGATACCAGGCCTTGTTTTTCTGCTATACATTTTGCATGCATGGCGAGAAGGAAGGAAATAAGAAAAAAAGTAAATGTAATAATGAATACAATCCCAATTGTTTGGGAACACTTCTACCCGTCACGACATCCTATCCATGCATGCATGATACTAATCTAGTGTGCTTGACAGAGGTCCTGGATTCTTTGTGACTCTTAGCTTCTCTCGTATCTGTCCTGAAAGTCGTGGTCCGTGGCACAAGCAGTTTTGGATTCCGATTCTTCGTGAACAAGGGGGAAATGCCCACTTTTGTCTTGAAATTGCATGTTGGATCCAACGTGGGAAATTGCAGTACAACAACGTTTGGCGCAAGCAGAGGTTACACGAACAGCAAACCTGTATCTCCAAGAGATACCCATGCTAGATGCGTTTACATGTCTTGCTACTCGGTTTTAAGAAAATTGTGATAGATATTTATTTGAGTAAATCCTACGAGCCCAAGATTCCCGTCTTTGGGGTATAATTCATGCCACGGTCTTGCTCCAGCTCCAACCCTTCTCTCTAGCTATGTCGTCTACGCCTCGGCCTGGCACAATATTGAGCTATCCGCCCTTCATGAGATTTGTAAATATATCCATAACTTCCCCAGCTGCCCAAAACCTTCATCATATTGTGAGTCTAGTGGAGAGTAAGACAGAATGGTGCTGTAGATTGTAAAGTCCACCAAAACCTTTCAGATAGCCGTAACTTCCCGTTCGTACCACCTGTGACAAAAAGATCCCTTACATGAGCTGTCGAACAGCATGAAATAACCGAACAGAAAACAGATGCCCATACATCGTTTAAGAACCGTTAAGAAACTCGTAATCGGCGTTAAGTCATGATAAGTAGTCGTTATACAGTCCAAGGAAAAAGCTCTTCAAACCCATATTATCATGCCAATCAGTAATTGTAAATACTCCCATTCCTTGCGCGGCCCGATGAATTGCCCACTCGGACACTCCGTGCTCGTTGCATGGAGTCAGTGTTGCTTCTGTCTGCCTTTCCAAGGAGACCTCGCGGTTCATCTAGGGCCTCATCGAATGACAGTAGCGGATGTGGCTGGTTTCTCAAAGAAAAGGTCCGTTGACGATCGTGTTCATACCCGGAGGACGGAGGAGAACCTTGCTTCGATTGGGGTTGTGGCCCACCAGACGACGAACGGGGACGGTAACCTTCTGTATCTCTACCTCTGGACGAGGGGGGCGGATAGTTCGGCCCGTTGCCGAGGACTGAGCCGGGTATAGGAGGTACAGGTGGTGGATAAGCCGATCCTGACATGCTCCTCATACCCCCAGAAGTCCCGTCTCGACTCGTCATCCTGCTCCGTACCGAGGGAGCCCGACTAACGGCTCGGACACTACCTGCACTGGAACCTGGCGGTGCTTGGCCGCCACTAGTTCCTGGCCGAGAACCAGGGGTTCGCATGCTCGGTTCCCGCCTAACAAGTGTTCGGGGTGGCAGGTCGAGAGGTTTGGCACCGGGAGCCATTTGGGGCCCTGTGGCCATGTCGACCAACGGCATGCCTTCTGGAGCCCTCACACCTCGTCCTAAACCTTCGCGCGACCATTGGGGTGGTTCAACGAATTTCGGAGTTAGGTCGACAAGAGGCCCGCTGGGTTTTCGCTGCTGGTTCGGTTGCTGACGACGATGTGTTTCACGCCCACGGTCGTACTGGGACGGTGCGTACTGTGATGGCGCATATTGCGATGGAGCGTACTGAGATGGCGGCGACTGATTAGATGGAGCACTGCGACGAACAGAGGGTGCTCTTGTGCTGCGCTGGGTGGCGGTGTGTTCAACTGCCGAAGGAAGCCATGCCTTTGGTTCGGATCGTCCATCGTGCTGTCCGGTCTCCTCAGTTGGCGAAGTTACCAATCCGCCATTCAAAAGGCTGGGTCGGTCGGTAAAGGGATGATCGGTGACGACCTCCAGTTTCTTTCTCTCCTCTTCCTTCTGCGCCTGTTTTCGCTCTTCATATATGTTCCCAAGCAAACCGCTCGTGCCAAATGGTGCTTCTTTCTCTTCTTGTGTAGCTCTTCTGACTTTCTGGAGCTTATCAAGTGGTGGTAGCGGCGGGGCTTGTTGTCTGGATCGATCGGCTTCCCAGTCCTTGCCAAACTCATCGATGGGCTTGTCGAAACGCTGCAGGTCGATTAGGGGCTTGAATGCACCGATCGGGTAAGGAGACTCGTCGACTGAAACTCTGATCTTGTGGCCATCCACATTGACATCTTTGACTGCCATTCTTGGTTTGTGCGGCGAAGAAGAGAGTTGAGGCGGTTTCTCTGCATCCCGCTCTTGCCTTTTCTTATGCAGCTGCAATACCTTGTTAACCAGATACCAGCTCCGCCAGGCTTGGACGCGAGCAGAAAACTGATGGGCAACCGCGGCGTCCTCGGTGCTGAAGTAGTGGACGAAATTATCTGTCGACATGAAAATCGTGGTTTTCTGCTGGCTTTTGATTGCATAGCAATGTTTCTTGGGTGGTCGTAGCTCCTTTCGCTTCTGCGCTTCGGTCGGCGTGTAGATGTCGAAATCAGATAAATGGCAGATGCTCAAAACGTCCTTGTCTGACAGTTTTGCGTCGGGCTTCTTGGACGAAATCAGTTGTCCGTTTTCTAGCAAAGTGATATAACGCTTGGTCCATTTCCCAGGCCTGTGGGAGTGCTGAAGTGGAAGGACAAAGCCAGTAGGTATCTTGTGTTTGCGAGGAACACTGGCGAGGTCTAGGTTCTCGTCGCTGCGGTCGTTTTCGGTCTGGATAATCAAAACGTTCTGCATGTCTTGGTCCCAAGAGTTTAATACATCACGGATACGTTCATAGCGACGAAGGCGTCGCTCGAGACCCAGGGGGGTATACGCCTCGATGACCATGCTGGTGTTGACATTGACGGGAAGGCCTGTCTTGTCGGCATAAGCCAACAAGATGTCCACAGTAGTAGTATCAACCTCAACCTTGAGATCCACCGTCACGCCCTTACAGCGAACGGTAACGCGCTAGCACAATAACCCATTAGTCGGCCACCTTCATTTTGTTCATTGTGAGGCTGACTTACTCTGTCAGCGCCATTGATGGCCCCCTTTGGCACCTCATCTTGAACTGGTACAATGCCGCGCCCTCCAGAGCCAGCATACGTCTTCGCATCCCGACTCCTGGATCGGGTCTTGTCAATGGGGGCACCCATGGAGGAGGCCGGGGAAACTGGAGAAGTTGGAGAAGTTGGAGGTTTTGGTTGAGAAGGGGAAATCGGAGAGGCGATCTCGATGCGGGTTGGACCTTCTGGCTTGCGACCGCGTGAGAGAAAAGGTAGTTTTCCAAAAACCCGATTTTTGCCTCTAAGGGAGAAAGAAGAGTGAGAGGGTGCGGGCGAGGGCGGCACGTCTGAGGACTGGTGGTGGTGCAGATGTTGGTGGTCCATGATCATGTCGGTCTCCAGCTTGCACCGTTCGGCAAGGGTTTGACTGTTGGCTCCCGTGTTTAATCGTGGCACCGAGGTTTGCGAGGTTTGCGAAGCCAAGCCGTCGGTCCCAGTGGTGGTGTTGGTGGTGCCCTTGTCGCCGTTCAGGTTAGACCCCTTGTCGGGAGCAAGGCCCTCCTGACCCTTAATCTGCGCCGTAGCCGCTTGTTCAGCTTGCGTGTGCCGGGGTGAGCGGGGTCGTTCTTCAGCTCCGTTGACGGGTTGACGGCCGTGACCGGTTGCGGGATCGAACGGGTTATGGTCCCACCCAGAGACAAGCGGCAGTGGTAGCAAAAAAGAGTGGTGATGGTCCTGGCCGTGTGTGAGTTCCCGTTCCCGGGCGGCGGTGTCGCCGACCGTGTCTTTGAATACTTGTTCAAGCCAATTGCGTGTCTCTTTGGCCACATCGACCTCTGCACAGTCCGTGGCAGTGGCCGAGACAAGGAAGCGCACTGGGGCTGGAATGTTTGGGTCGTGGTTTGTGTGCAGATTTAGATGCAGGTCCGGGCCCAGGTACGAGTGCGTCTGCTTCTGCGTCTGCGTCTGCTTCCGCGTGGGATGCTGCTGTGTCGTGGTGGTGGGCGAGGGGTGCGCCGGCTCTGAGGATGGTGAGAAGACGGCGGCGTCCTTTTCAAGTTTGTCTTTGTATTGGTTGCCTCCTTTATTGCGCGATTGTTGGTGTCGACTCAGGCTGTTGCTGTTGTTGGGCTTCTCGTGGTTACTTGACTTACTTCCGCTTCTGATGCTGCTGCTGCTGCCACTTGACCCATCCTCGCTTCCCTTGGGCTGTTGGGGATCGTCCACGTTCTCGCCAGCCCTTGAGCTTATGCACGCTTGAAGCTGAAGTCTGGGTCTCGACGCTGGGGAAGAAAGAGGGGGGAGATGGGGAAGTAGAGGTAGTGACGGTGAAGTAGAACTTGAAGACCAACAACTTAAAGCTGGCTTGGACCCCAAATCCCGGCTGTCGCCGTCAGAGCCGGGGACTTCCTCCCACTTGTTGCGATTCACGTCATTGTTGTCTTGTCCCGGCCGAGCGTTGGAGTTGCGTTTCACTAAGGGCAGCAGGTGCAAGGGCGGCTTGGACGGGAGAGACGGCTTGTTTCCCTCTTTTCCAGTTTTTGTTGAAGTCCACCAAGACTGGGAGGTACCGCTAGTCGGCGAGGGTACAGCCCCAGGTACCACTGCCGCTGCAGGTGCTGATTGGGGTACCTGAGCCACTAGCAGAGGGGTGGTAACATTCGTGCCTGCGGTGCCTGCAGCGTCTGCAGTGTCAGCTTCCACTTCGATTTCCACTTCAACTTCCAGCAAATGGTCGAGATTCTCCTTCCACTTCCCGGAAGTCAACAACAGCTTCGACCGCGGGTTCCTGCTTCTCTTCCACTTTTTCTTTCCATCCCCCCAGTCGGCGGCTGCCGTGGCCGGTGATCTCCTGTGCCCTTTCTTGTACGGCGCAGAGATGGCCAACGACCCGACGTCCGTCCGCTTCTTTCTGCGATCTTGATCCTGCCATGTGATGATGCTGCCGCTGCTGGTCGGTGTCACTGTCACGGTGCCATCGGACAGTGACACGCATCTCTCCCGGAGAGCGCTGCAGTATCGCGGTGAGGATGCCCTCTCCGGCCCTGGCTCCGGCGCCAACAGCGTCTCCACCAGGGCCACTGATGATGACATGACCGGGGCTGTTGGGGCTTTTAGGGCCCTACCAGCCCTGTTCCCCACGGTCAGTTTCAGCTGCTCCTCCGCTCCTTGGCGGTAGGGGATATACTTCCGCTCTGGAACCCCGATGGCGGGCCCCGAAGTGGAAGTGGAAGATGACCCTGAATCCGGACTTGAAGAGACCGGTCCGGAGTTCATTGTTCTTTTTCTCCTTTCTCTGGAAAGGATAATCGGTCGCTCAACGCTCACAGCTCGTCAGCTTTACGTCCGTTTTGTCGAGGCTGTCTGGCTGTCGCTTGTCTCGTCCGAGAAGTCGTAAGATGAGAAGGCCACCGCTATATCGAGTCGCGAAAGAAGAGGATAGCAAACATTACTTCTACTCTATCTGACACGAAGGGCTTGAGAGGCAAACCGCGTCGACAAACATCCCTTACCTGCCTTGCCTACAACCTTCACGCGCTCAGATCGCGGTTATAGTTCTCCGACATGTCTCATCCCGTTGACGCTGTCTTACCCAATGCTTCTGGTAGCGCGAACTTCAGCGACATTTCACATGCCAACCACCCTGCCTCACCCGCCACCTCACAAAGGCGCCAAGCAGTTTATTCGACAGTGAGCTTCAGCAACACTTGGCGACCCTTATACCGGCACATCACAGCCGACGCTCCCTAACTGAAATACTTCACCTGAAAGATCTATACGTTCAACTTGATGCATGGAAAATCAACATCGAGAGCAAGAGTCTCTGAGGACCGGCTATATCATTACTAGCGAGTAACACAGAGCCTTCGTATATTTAACCCACCGATCGTCGCTTAATGGCGGAAAGCTCTCAGCTCTCTCCTCCACCAGGCAACAAAGTCCTGAGTTGAGACATCGATACCCAAATCCTTCAGCGCCTGGGTGCTGAGGCGGCAGTCATACGGGCGCTGAACGCTCGCGTTGGGGTCGTTCCCTTCCGTGTTCGCCTCAATATTATCAATGGGAACTCCCAAGATCTCAGCAAAGAGCTGACACATTTCATACTTGGTATACTGTTCCTCACTCGAGAACTGGAGGATTCTCGGTAGCGATGTCCTCTCGGCTTCGCTGGTTGACAAGTACTTGACGGCAACGTCTGGCATTCCAAAGTTAGCACCGATCGATGAGTGAAAAGTGTTGATGAAGGGCCAGCAGAAGCCCAGACTTACCCCGACAAACCCTACCCACGTCCTCAGTGTTAGTAGGGAACCTCAGCGCCCAATGGTCCATCTTGACCTTCTTTCCCTCCTGCGCCTTCAAGACTGCGTCCAAAAGGACGTTGACAGCACTCTCCTCGTTCCTGTCCTCCTCCGTCTTGCCATATAGCACGGGTACCCTCATCACCACGCCCAGACCCTCCTTGCCGGCCTTGGAAAACTCCTCAATCACAGCCTTCTCGCCATCTAGCTTGGTAACGCCGTAGAGGTTAGTGGGGCCCGTGGCAGCATCGGCCTCGTAAGGTGCCTCGCCTGGCTTTCCGGAGAAGACGTAGTCGGTAGAGATATAGATCAGGAGGATACCACGGGAAGCACAAGCCCGGGCGAGAGTGCGAGTAGCTTCGACGTTGAGGAGACGGGTGCCTTCAGGATCCGCGTCAACCTTGTCAGGGAAGCGGTTGGCCGCGCAGTGGACGAGGACTTGAGGGCTAGTGAAGGTGTTAGCTTTGATGCTATATGTGTCACTCCAAGCTGATAGACAAAGGACGAGCAAGTGCGGTCGATATGATGAAAACGGCAAGCTGTCGAAGACTGCTCCGAAGAATCATTACGAGATCCCCCTTATGTCAAACATGAAAAACCAAACATCATGTTCCACTCATGATGCCAAGCATCGTGAGAATCTTCAATCCCGTTCCCCCAATGCCCCACCCGCAGGATCGGCAACACCCAATCTTGAAAGCCAACACCATCAACCCTCACCACTCCAAAAGTCCCAACACACCAACTCAACAATAGCCTCCAAAGCACAGCCCTATCAACCAAATCTCAAAATCCTCCAAAGCCAAATTCCCAAAACAAAGATCGAACTTACCTAACATCCCCCAAGACCCTCTCCACCTCCTCCCCCTTCTCCAGATCCATCTTGAGCACATTCACCCCATCCGCCCGCGAGAATCCCGTCCCCTTGACTTCCCACGTCCAGCCAGCCTTGGAGCTAAGTTCAGTAGGCACGCTCAAGCCTTGAAAGGCCCGGACGACTTGTCGGCCTAGGAGGCCGGTGGCGCCGGTGACGAGGGCGGTTTTTGTTGGTTTGTTGTCGGACATTTCTGGTTGTGTGGTATTTTCTGGGGGTGGTTGTGAAGAAGGTGGGTGGTCAGAGTTGGCTGGATGGATGTTGGACGACTCCGTCTTCAGTCGGTTCAGTTGATGATGACGGATCGTTGCTGCGTACTTGGATGCAGCATTCGACTGTGCCACATGTGGCTGAAGTGGCTTTACACAGTACTTCGAGTTAAGTTGCTGACCTCGACCGCACCTGCTTGGCTTTACTCGTCAGGGGAAACCCGCTAGTCAGACGGCGATTTTGTAGCCCTGACGAGTAGGGGCGTACGGAAGGAACGCCCGAGTAGCTTTTCAGACATCACAGGGCAGAATTCGAAGGTGGCAAAGAACGTCCCGTCTGTAAGCTGTCTTTTGTATAGTATCGTCATTTACATGCGGGGGAAAATGGTTTGGGTTCATCCGACTTCCCAGGAACCTCAAAAGCGTCCTGGTAGTGGACAGATGGAAACATAAATTCCTTTCATTAACTCGAGACGCTATCTAATGCTTTTCCTCTCCTGGTAGGTCGAATTCCAAAATCTTGCTCGCCCTCTCTCAGTATCTACCCGCTATATCTGAACGGCTGAATACTGCTTCTTGCGAGTGTGTGCTCCTGGGAAAACAAAGGTGGCAGTGGATTGAACCAGACCTTGTCAAGGACAACTTTATCGCTCAAAAACAACGGTCCGCCACCTAATAACAACGCCATTTTCGCTCCACGTCCAAATACGCCGTAATTTAATCGAGATCGGCCACCTTATCCGCCACCATCTCCTTGGCGTTATTCACCACCTTCTCGGGAGGCCGCGTCAAAACGTTGTCCATGGAGGAAGGCTCGACAGGACTGCTTATGCCATCAATAGGCGGCAGGTTACTGCTGTAGATGCTGGGAACGGGGATGCGGATGTCCTCTGGTGACCCGGGGGTAAACTGCGGGTCGAGGCCGGGGATATGAATGCGCTTAGCTTCGTTCTGGTATGCCGCCGGGATGATCTCGATAATCTCATCCCTCGGAAACTTAAGCTTTGGGATCTCCATGGGTCTGCAGTGCATCAGATATGAGTACAGAACTCGCAGAACGCTCTCGTGAGCAATGATGAGGACGTCGTTCTGCTCGCGCTCGAGTTCAAGAATGATGGGCTCGAGGCGGACAGCGAGGTCGTGGTACGACTGCGTTTATGTTAGCTGAATCCACCGTAATCTTAGCAGCAAAAACTAACCTCTGCGCGGGGATACCGGTGGTGATATGGGTCAAGCTCGTGCTTTTCCACCTCTTCGGGATACAGCCTACGGATAGCGTGCTCCGACAACTTCTCGCACACACCGGGGTTTATTTGGCTCATTTGCGAGCGGTTGCGGACTTTATAGCCTTGCTCTTTCAGGGGAGCGGCCGTCTGAATCGTGCGGAGCCGCGTGGATGTCCAAACAGTCAGAGGCCTTAGAGGGACCTCGTGGCCGGCCTGTTCACTGTTGGTCTTCCTTTCTTGCTCACGATGTCTGAGAAGGGTCTCAGTCATCTTCTGTGCATATGATCTGCCTTCTTCAGAGAGAGGCGCGTCGGATTTGTAGGACTCTTCGCCTTCTGCTGGCCCAGCTCGAACAAAGAAGGTTGTGCGGGCTTTGATGTGCAGGTTCGTGAGGTAGAAGACGATGCGATGCGAGAGGTAGTTGAAGCTGACATTGTTGTAGAAGAATGCTCGACCGGCATTAATCATTTTCACGTAGTTTAGTTCTTCCTCTTGCATCGTTTCGAAAATCGGAATCTTAGTTTCGATCCGCTTCARGTACCGTTCGGCTGCCTCATCGGGATCCATGCCATCAAACTGAAAGTCGTYAGTACTCTTGGCCCTCGTGGCGTTTTTGTTGATTGCACTCACATCCGGCGAATGGATCTTGACATTTCTGGCATTTTCTTTGAGAATCTCCTCATCATCGACGTATGATTCGAGAAACAATGTCTGCAAAGTATTAGCGAAACTCTTTCTTCCGAACCTCAGCCACAGCATAATCTCACCTGGACATCGTGTTTGGCAAACTCCTTTGCAAGCGCACGGCGTCCAGCCGCAGTAGGATTAACGGCGTCGTAGATAGCAACTTGGCCATTTTCGTGGTTGAGCCACGCGTAAATATCCTCCCTGCACTTTTTCAGGATCTTTTGTCGGAGCATGGTCGAAGCTGGAGAGGCATTGGGGTAAAAGTAATCTTGGGGAACATGTCCGCCTTCGCCAACGGTAGCACGGCGGTAGTCGCCTAGGTGGAAAATCCGCGTCTTGACACCGAGCCTACAAAGGGTTAGACGACTTGCGTGACAATTGGGAGCAAGTTAAACGTACCACTGAAGATACCGTGCCATGGAAACACAGATATGACTAAGTCATTGTTAGCATACTTATGAGAGCAACCGGGGGTCTATGGAGAGCCCTACGTCTTGCCCCGCGCGGGAAGGCCAACCATAACGATAGCAATACGGCCTGAATGGAAGAGCCTGCCAGACATTGTGCTGTAAAGCTGGGCCGGGGCCATGTTGTCCTGGTCTGTGACATCGTGGATGCCATCGATGAAAGTTGAGCTCTTGCGACGGTACCGCGGTGCGTTGGCCGCAATCTCGGCAGTTCTGCAAATATTAGCAATTGCCTATGATCAAAGCCCACAGAGTTTCTGAAACAACACCCCTGGCCAAGAGGTAGGTTTCCGGTACAATTGTTCGGTCGCAAAGTCCCAACTCCAGCCGAAATAGTCGCCAATGATAGGAATTGGGAATCGACAACAGTGCAAGCCATCTTCAACTTACAAGAGTGTATCCATCTCTCCGGTTATATTATGCTTCTCGAGTAGTGTGTAGTCGTTGTAATTATGCTTCGTTACTGGTACACAGAAGGGCCGTTCCGTTGCTCAGAGGTTTCGGTTGTGAAGGATGATGTCGGCGGTCGAAGCGGGTGTGTCGCAAAGCGAATCTGGCACCAACGGGCGCTTGCCTCGTAGAAAGATCGTTATGGCAAAGTTGCTGGAAAGCGTGTCCCGTGGTGTGATGATGATGATGATGTTCGGCGGTAGTGGCGGGTGTCGAGAAAGGGTATATTTCGGACCGAGGGAGATCGCGCCGGGATATATAGGTAGAGATCGAGACAGCAACCTATAGTGTTCGGCGGTGACGAGAGGAGGTCCAAAGGTTGACGTTCTGATTCACAACTCCAAATTGTAATAAGGTGGGGTTGAGATGGTCGAGATGATATTATAATAGATACCAGAAAAAAATCCAAGTCTATGTCGCAAAGATAGCAATGATTGTGGTGAGAGAATGCGGTACTTCAGCGCATCGCAAACCAATCAGTATCACTGAAGCAATCGTGCGAACGGAAGCTAGCGTACTGCACTGCGAGTTCTGCGACGGGACTGCGGATGTGAGGGAAGCTCGAGTGGAAATGGCACCAAAAAGGTGGACAATGCCGGCCGCCTCTTGGCTTTTTGCCAAAAGTTAAGGTGGAAAGGAGAGACCAGGGCGGATCCTCTGCAGTCATCCGGCCATCGAGGTGACTAGAGCGACTGTGTAACTTCCTAGCGCGACTGTGTGGAGACAAGGTGTAAGTCGCACCCAAAGAACCCAAGGTTAGTATTAGGGTAGTGGTTAGGGTTAGGTGTTAGGGTTAGTTAGGGTTAGTTCCGGGGGTGCAGGGGGCCGGTGAGAGGCCCCCGCGTATGAATGTAAATTCGGCGCTCGAAAAGAGGTAGTTTTGAGCTTTTGTTATTATTGTTTGAAATAAAGACTTTTGGTAATGGTTGTCGTAACTTTGGCCGCGCAGACTTGATACCAAGCTTTGGAGGTGAGGCTCGTGCAGCCCTCAGATTTGTATGGCCCCACACAGTCGCTCTGGGCGATTACACAGTCGCTCTAGTCGGCTCGCCGGCCATGCTCCACAGGTCGAGGCATTTGGGGGCACTGCACTGTGTACATGAGGATGAGGCAACACCTACCCCACCAAAAGATAATGACCAGGTTCACCATCATCACTGCACGAAGTTTTACAAGAAACCTAAACAGACTTGAGATACAAAGGGAGTCAAGCGGTATGCTGCTACAGGCTCTTCAAGAGTTGAAACGTGTACGGACTGGTTCGTGTCACCGACAGCGCAGTGCTGGCGATCCAGATTCAAGAAAGTTTAAATGCGGCCAGAATTATCGGTTTCTGCCGTGCCTTCTCGTTTCCCCAATCTGCCTACCTGTCGTCATCCCGAGTTCCCCATCCTCACCGCCCGACCGGGGTTAGGGGTGTGGGTGACAAGTCTTGGCACATGCGACTGTTAAGGAAGCACAGACCAGTTCTCCAGTCAACCAGTCTCCGCAGCCGCCGCAAGGCCGCGCAGGGGCCAACAGCCGAGCCGGGGCTAGTGTGTCCCTAACACCGTGAAATTTTTGGCCCAGCTTGAAGTTCCTGTCCCGGGCGCGGGTCTTTGACAAGCTTGGTCGGAACGGATATTTTCATATTGTCGGACAGCTCTCTCCCCATCTAAAGCGACATCCAACCAACCAGGCTCCGGGACCGTCAACTGGCGACAAACTCGCGTCCACCACCCATCCGCAACCCTTTCGTCCCCACGCAACACCACTGCAGTTGACGACACCATCCGTTGCGTCCTCGATTCCCACCAACAACGTCTCGTCGTCCTTGTCCACTGCGACCGTTACAATCATGGCCTCGTTTTCCACCGAGTCGCCTTTGGCGATGCTGCGCGACAATGCCATTTACTCGAGCCTTTCCGATGCCTTCAATGCCTTCCAGGAAAGGAGGAAACAGTTCGGTCTTTCCAACCCCGGCACGATCGAGACCATCGCCCGCGGTGCGTTGCTGCCACCATACAAATCCAGCCTTTGAAGATCCCCGGCGMCGKCGSCGGGGAGTGCGCGGAAACAACATACCGTTATGCTGCGGCACTCCACGATGCTGCACCGGCCGGCTCTTCGTTGGAGTAATGGACAATCATTGCTGACAACGCCTTGACAGAGGTCCAACGCGATACCCTCCTCACCAACTACATGTTCTCTGGCCTCCGCGCCGACGTCACCAAGGCTTTCAGCCTCGCCCCTCTGTACGTTGGTTTATTCTAGTTGTGGGCTAGGGATCAATGCTGGAACCGCATTGCGAAGTAGGGACATTGCCTGCTTTGCGTATTCGTTCCTGGGGTTCTGAGTAGCTATGGTTCTGGCAAATCCTCTTTGAATAACCGCTGACCTATAATCCAAGCTTCCAAGTTTCTCACCAATTTGCCATGGGCGAGAGGCTGAACCCTTATGCCTTTGCCGCTCTCTACGGAACCAACCAGGTATGCGCTTGGAGGTTACTTGAGACTAGAAGGACCAGCTCCTAACTCGCATCAACAGATCTTCGCTCAGGGTAACCTGGACAACGAGGGCGCTCTCTCGACAAGATTCAACTACAGATGGGGCGACAGGACCATCTCCAAGACCCAGTTCTCGATCGGCGGTGGCCAGGATATGGCCCAGTTTGAGCACGAGCACCTTGGCGACGACTTCAGTGCCTCCCTCAAGGCCATCAACCCCTCTTTCCTCGACGGCGGTCTCACCGGTATCTTTGTCGGCGACTACCTCCAGGCCATCACTCCCAGACTCGGCCTCGGTCTCCAGGCCGTCTGGCAACGTCAGGGTCTCACTCAGGGCCCCGATACCGCTATCTCCTACTTTGCCCGTTACAAGGCAGATGACTGGGTTGCTAGCGCTCAGCTCCAGGCTCAGGGTGCTCTCAACACTTCCTTCTGGAAGAAGGTGACGGATAGGGTCCAGGCTGGTGTTGATATGACCCTTTCTGTTGCCCCCTCTCAGAGCATGATGGGTGGTCTTACCAAGGAAGGCACCACCACCTTTGGTGCCAAGTACGACTTCAGAATGTCCACCTTCAGGGCTCAGATCGACTCCAAGGGCAAGCTCAGCTGCTTGCTCGAGAAGCGTCTTGGTGCCGCCCCTGTCACCCTGACCTTCGCTGCTGATGTTGACCACGTCACTGTAAGTCAAATGGCCTCTTATTCTGCATGTACGCTTTTGCTAACCCCCTTCAAGCAACAAGCCAAGCTCGGCATGTCCGTCTCCATTGAGGCGTCTGATGTCGATCTCCAGGAGCAGCAGGAGGGTGCCCAGTCCCTCAACATCCCCTTTTAAACTGAAACATGTATATCCGGGATGAAGAACACTGGTCGATTGAGCCAGCATTTGGTTTCCACTCCACCCTTGCACTCTACTCATTGTGTTGACAACGTAATATAATCACACACGATGCCCACCAAGTGTCAAGGAACAGAAAGGGTGAGGGTCATACCTTTTCACTGTCCCTCACCACCAGCGCCATTTCTGTCTTTGACCACATCCTCATCACATCATCTAGTACAAACTAGTCACGGCAAGTTGCCATGGGAAAATTAAAAGTCGGATGTTGCGAACCTCCCCCTCGCAATGGTTCCGCTTGGCTTGGGTCTTTGCATACAACTCACACGAAACGATAGACATCTCTCACCACATTTTCTCCTTTTAAAAAAAAGTTTCCCCTCGCGCTTTGCATCTCATCACCTGGCGCTTTTATCTTTGGTTTTTCCTGGGGAGAGGAAAAAGGAGGGTGGAAGCTTTTTTGTGTATTATAGACAGGTCAATCCGGGAAGGGCGTGTGCATGTTTGTGGTCTGCGCATTCTCGGGGTTGACTGAAACATTGGGGACGAGCAGCATGTTTGTGTCATGAATATGAAGAAGGTTTACATACATACGATATGAGGCGTGATGATAAGAGAGCGGGGCATGTTTGGAATGTCGAGAAGCGGTTGCGGTTGAAGCATACTTGTTGTAATCGATGCATATTCATTCATTGTGGTATTGCACATACAAAGTTGTACGTAGCAATGTCAACATGAACGGCTGTAAAACCAAAGCAAAATTTTGGAAACAACTCTGCTACACTTTTGTCTTATCTGTATGGTCAAGAACAATGGAAGGACCGGATACATCGGTAGGAATCAAATACTTGGAATCGAGGAAGGGTCCCACCACCGAACCGGACCAGAATCCCCAAGTACAACCAGCCTTCGCGATGCGATCAGTTGGCGACACTCATACTAACAGCACGACAAAACGCCTTGCTCAATTTCTTTAGCAAATAAAACCCAGGACAAAGACATAGATATGGGTTAATCACTTACCTTCGGTATGTATTACATAAAAGACATAATTAGCATCAACCTCAAATCACCAACTATCCAACCCCTTCTGCTGCATCGTTGGTGATCACCTATATGACAACACTAACCCCAATCGCCTGTCCTATATGAGTTTATGCTTGAGCCTCCAACTTCAACAAAGCGGGATTGTAGTATAGTGGTCAGTACTTCTCGTTGTGGTTCGATTCGATCATACAACGATCCGAGAGGACCCAGGTTCGATTCCTGGCAATCCCATTCTTTTTTTTGAAGTTTTTTGTCCTCTTCGGCCTTTTTACGTTCCTAGTGGACAACAACGTACTCGTTCCTTTTTTTTTTTTTTTTTTTTTTTTTTTTTTTTTTTTTTTTTTTTTTTTTTTTTTTTTTGAAACGGTTAGGGATTATGCAAAATGAACATGGAAAATGAAAGCACAGAAGCAGGCAGCGTTGCTGTTTTTGAGAAGTGAGCAATTACGACATCTATGAACGATCACTATTCCAAAGATTCTCGCTAAATATGTCGAAGCTGTCTTTGTTTTTCAATCTCCGGTGATGGGAAGACAAAACAAGATGGGACTTAACAACAACAGTTACAATCAAGTACCTTAACCGTGCCTCTTTCTGACAAAGCAACCAAAATATTCATCTGAAACGATTTAAGCACAGAAACACAAACAGACGCAAAGAACAATTGTTGCTCCTCAGCATAACTGTGCAAGATCTACCAGTATTCTCCCGGTTTTCGTTTTCCTTCTTCGCCTTGTATATGCATTGGAAGAATCAAGAGAAGCTGAGAAACATGATCTCGTAGCTGATACACCAACGCCATGCCATGATGTAACGAAGAGGCGTTAGTCTCAACGCGGAAATGCTTTATACAACCAGACCCAACCAGCCCCGGAGAATGCACCGTCCCACCCTGTCCGTCCATTCCCTACCGCCCAGAGAAAAACAAGAAACCCATTAACCGAATGTAAACTCCCAATTGTGTGCTGAGAGCTCCTCACATGACGGCGCATTCCCGATCAGGGACGCCATCTTTCCCTGCCTCCTTATTCTTGCCCGACTTGTCTCCCTTCTCTTTCTTGCCTTCCTTATCCTTGCCCTTCTCCTTCGTGTCCTCCTTATCCCTGCCCTTGTCCTTCTTAGACTTCCGATAGTGATGTAGGTGGTGATGGCCTTCCTTCTCCTTCTCCTTATCCTTATTATTCTCCTTCTGGCCCCCATCACTCGAATCCTCAACCTCCTTGGCCTCCGGCTGCTGCTCATCACTGCCCCCTTCCGATGAGTTACCAGCACCGTTGGCGGCATCCTTGTTGAGCGTGTCCCTACTGGGCCGCGCCAGGCCCCATCGCGACATGGTAAGGCTAATGCGGGTCTCGCCGGCCTGACTGGTGGGTCGCGATTTGCTCTTGAACTTCGCTGCTGCCCGACCGAGTCTCGTTGCAGTACTCCCCTCCTGTGGTGTAACAGGCGGCATTGATGGTGCGCCTATATCACTAGGAGTGATGGCTGTTGTTGCCGTGGTATCGGAGACGGCAAGGCTGCCGCGTCTGGATCTGCCTGCCCTCAAATGCCCGGCGCTTCCTGTTCCATACGGATCGTCGTCAAGACTGAGACGTGCGGGCCGTTCAAGCTCTGTACTAAAGCGAATGTTGGGACCGCCACCGTTGTGTACGAGGGTTGACGCGGAGTCGAAGTAACCACTAATCGACCTTGACATCCCGGCCGGCCGTTCCGGAAGGGGCTCCATGCTTGGCGTCCCTGGTACACCGGTAATCACGGTGGTCGACTCGTTGTAGGAGGGTGGCTCGCCAACAGACCCATCACTAGAGGCTGTGGTGACGTCCACCATCGGGACGATCTGATAAAAGAGCAAGTAGGGCATCTCTTGTCTGAGAGAGTCTCTAATGTCGTCGACGTAGGACACTCGGTTGTCCAAGTCCAAGTCGTCGAACTTGACCCATTGTGCCTCCTCATAATCCGGCGGCGGGTCATGCTCATACCGGCGGTTATCAGTGAGAAGTTTCGGTGCCACACGAGCAAATGAAACATAGTGCCCGCTGTGAAGAGAGTCACCACGGTGGCAGACGACTGATTGAAGCACGAGCTTGTACTCTTGGCTTAACCCGTTGGATTGCTTTTCATCATCATCATCTGGCATCATGAAGTGTGGCAGGCGCATGGAGTCAGGGATGTCAATGAGAGTATTTTGTCGAATCGGGAAGCCGGTTTCTGTCATGGTATACCGCTTCAAGCAGATGCCGACCACCGGCCGCTGGTTAAAATGCCGTGCAACCTCAACATCGTTGCTTGGCTCACCGTTAGAAGCAGTTGCATGCCATGCTAGATTAAGCTTATCAGTTGACCAATCCAATTCCATGGGACTTCCATTCAGGTGGTCACACTCACGGATTAACCTGAAGAACTGCCAGGCAGGTATTGTCACGGCCTTGACCACGGTTGAGCTTGTTCTTTTGGCCTTCTGGAGCAGAGTTTCGTTCTCTGCATCCAATGGGGGCTTCCTGTCCTCCACCACGATACGCTGTATAATACTAGTAGACCGGTGTCGGGGTGCTGCTGGTAGCTCGGGTCTCGCAGAAGTGACATCGAGCATCGAGACTGGAGTGCGTGTCGTCGAATCTTGTGATGTCCATCTTCGTTGCAGATGCGGGCTGTTGTCGCCTTGGTCGCTCGCTTGACCACCCTCATCCTCGCTTATGAGCCGGACAGTTTCGCGCGGGAGAGGGCCCTTTTCGTCATCCCCCTTCTTTTCCTCCACACTATCCCGGAAAACGTCAACCTTGTTGTTGAAATACTCTTCAAGGCAGTCCTCCAACTTGATACCCTTCCCATCAGGATCTGGGGGAACAGCGAGGTTGAGTAGTCGCTCGTGGACAACCTTGTGGTCGTCTTCGTCCTTTTTGCCTTGGTGAAAGAGATCGACTTGGAGAGCTAGGAGGGGTAATTGCAAGGTCTCAGTGATGAAGGCGAATGCTTCAGATGTGTCTTGTTGTTCGAGTTCCTGGGCCTCCTCCCATCCACAGGCCGCCAAGGATTCTTGGATGAGCTGGGTCTAGAAAAAACACGATCAGTTTATGGAGCCGCATCCAACGCCATTCCCACATACCATGTCTGTGTGTATCAACATCCCACTCCTGAGCATGTTGACCCATAACCTGAGTAGTGCTGCGAGCCTCCCATGGTTCTCATCTGCCGGATCGTTCTTCAACATGCATTCAAAGGCTGAAAGCTTGGCGAACATGGCAAATAACAAGGCGTCGAGGTAGCAGGTGACATTCCCCCGGTTTTCTGCGCCTTGCATGCTAATCTTGGGGTTGTATGGTTGTATGATCCCAGCAAAGGCTTTTTGCTGGAGTCGTATGAGTTCGATCGCTTTGTCGACATCGCCGTTGGCAAATTTGGAGTTGAGTGAGAATCGGACCACTTGTTCTGAGATTTCGGTGTAGTTGAGTTCTTCCAGCTGCCTGGTGATTTCGGCAATCTATAATGGATCGTTGTCACATTAGTAACCTGCCTCGAAGCAGCCCCAACAGATCATACACATACCTTTGCGGCCTCCTTTTCCACCTCTTCTTTTTCTCGTAGTGCCTGCTTGACAGACTCGGGCCTGAACATGGAAAGCCATGTCATGTCACTCAGGGGCCGGCTCTATGCAAAGTCAGATGCGGAAGACGGACAGCTGAAAGAAAATGAACGACAACGGACCTTTGGGCCTGGCTCTGTAGATTTGTTTCTAAGATGAGTGCCATTTTTCTCACGTACACTTCGAAACTTTTTGGGCACCAAAGAGGCGGTTTTGGTGCCCTTAAGTTTCTCCATAATAGATCGTGGACGACTCGAAGGTTAGATGATCGAAGCTGAGCGGTTGGGCAAAATCAGGCAGTCAGGATAGGTGGTGCTTTCTCAAATCGTTCTGTTTCATGATCTGGAAACCAGAGCAATTCAGGAGGACGATAATTGGGCGTCGGGCGTTATGAGAATCGAGTGTCGGAAGGTCGAGAGAGCCCTAACAGGCAGTGATGGTCGAAGCTGTTACAGCCCTGTTCAAGGTCTGCTGAAGTTCCTATCGGGAAGCTAGGTACGCCAAGGTACGCGCGAATTGGAAGATCGGTTTCGTCTCGTCGTTCTCGGTGTTCGGTCGCTCGGTGTTGTGTATGGGTGTGGACTGTTGTGCACTATTGTGTGTTGCGTAGGGGTAGAGGTTGTTCTGGTGGTCTAGGCCCCGAGGTGGCCTTAAGTCTGGCTCGCAGGGCAGTTTAAGCTGGTGACTGTAGACTTGGGCCGTGATAATTGCGCATATGTAGGGTTCGGTGGTAGGGCAGGGTCGTGGTACGCAGACGGCGAACGACGGACGTCGAGGTTCGGACGAGGGCAGGCTTATGACGACGTCAAGGGCACGGACAGACCGACGGGAAAGTCTGGGGAAGCGGGATGCGAAAAATAAGATGGAAGGTCGAGAGATAAGGTAAATGGTACGCTTGGTATCGGATATCTATGGGGTCCCCGCTCTCCTAGTTCGGGGTCCTGGGCTCCTGGACTGCGTCGTCGGACTGTACGTAGAGGTACTTGTTAGATCATATTTGCACATTCGACTTGCGTGAGGGCATGCCCTGGGGCCCGGTGGTGCTTGGAAAAAGGATGTCCGCTATCGAGCCCGCGCGTCGACGAAACCAAGCCTCGAAGAAGACTCAGAAAGCCTGCTGCGCCTGGACATGTCGCAGGATGCATAGTGGGGGTAAACATACCTCGAGTCTGGTTCCTGTCCTGTCGAACGCTGTCGCACCGACAGTGGAAAATGTTCAAAGATACCTTAATGGAAAGATTCCCAGGAGGACGGACGGCCTAGCCCCTGACGAATGACGGGGTGCGTGGTTGGGGCTCTGTTAGCGATGGACGCGCTAGAGCAGCGTAATCATTGCTGGAATGGGCCTAAACAGATCGACATTAAGCGGACTATTAGTCTTAAGGTGCGCATGGATCACGCGGCTGATTGGCTGCGCGGGGCAGTGACGAACATCAATGGAAAGTCGAGACAACACCTGATTCCCGTTTCCCAGCAGCTTTCTTCCTTTTCATGCAAAAGGTGCCACGGAATCTTCCATGCAGCGACCAAATATTGACACATTTCCGGAAACGAAGACGAGGTATCCACCATTAATACACCACCAGCTCTGAAGCCTTCCATCAGATGGATAGCTCTGTTATTTGATGCCTAAACCCCTTGTGCCCTGATGCCATGTTTTCCAGTTCCCGTTCTATGGTGCCTGACCTCCCGTGCCTCCTTATGATTCGCACTCCATCAGATATCAGATTCCCAGTCTTCCAGTGGTGGATGGACGGCGAATGGCTACCTAGCATGGGCAATTGAGTTGGTATCTCTATACTGTGTAAGTGGATGCCTATTTCTGTTTTACATCTCTCTAACTTGGGCGTTTCTGGCAGAATTACGATATGACGGCCGACGTTGAACATCATGGTCCCCTTTCTCCAGTTTATCTGTCCAACGTTTCTCTTCCAGGCAAGAGATTTTCATTGGTGTAGTATCGCTAGCGCAACGCCGCTGTCAGTGGAGGCAACACGCGGAACAGGGGGGTGCCATGGCCTCGAATCCCCTCGTTGGGTCCAGCCCCAACAACCTTCGCGGCGCCAAATGGATCCAAGATCCGCTTATGTCCCGCTGAATGACGCCTCCCAATGACGTTGGCTCTCATACAGGGGGCTCGTCTGAGACCTCGAACGTTGGATTTTCAGAAACCCAGCCATACTACCTTTATGTCACAGGAGCCTAGAATGAAGATGTTGACAACTTTTGCTGTCCGCCTAATTCCAAGGTTGCTGTCGTTGGGTTACCTCTCCGTGGTGCGAATACGATGACGACCTCAGTCTCAACCGTAGAGAACATAGGTACGTAACCACTGATGCTTCTTGTGGGTGTTGTGACCAGTTGCTAGGCACCAAGGTGCGCTGTGCGATATTACTCACATAGGTGGAACGCCGTGGGTAGATGACTGCGAGCAAACGAAGTCGAGTTTCGTACATCTTGACCTAGGATATAAAGTACCAAGGTGATACCGACAACCCTCGATGTGGAAAGCTATGCGGCTTCTCCGCAAGGTACTGTTTCGGAAGTGGAAACAGAAGCTTAAACAGATCGAAACACGAGCAAGCATGGAACAGCAGAACGTTTTGGTCTCAACGTCTCTGAATGACACAGGTACACGTCCGCTCCACTCCTAGGTAGAGCTGAGAGGGCAGTGGAGTTACGGGAGTGGTTACCCCTACAGTAGTTCCTCTTATCCAATTCCATGAATTCCTCTTGGGGCATGAAGACACCAGGATAAGTTCTCGTTGTGGAGCAAAAATATATCTCTTTCCTAGTTCTATCCTAAACCATTCGAACAGACCGACTGTTGACAGACGGTTCAATGACAGAGGTTGCGAGTACCAGATTATGACAGGACGTTGACATTGACATTGGAAATATAACCTTCAGGATGTGCATCGACAACGAACTTTCGCAATGCTACCAGTCTTCGGATCTGGCCGGACAACGTTAAAAAGCAATCGATCAACTCAACCTGAATGGTGCCGGGGTCTTCTGTCGCGAGATCCTGGAGTCTCGGAACTGGCTGTCACTGCTGTGGTTCGATGATCAAGATGTTTGGCGGGTCTTCCCCGCAGTGCCCGCCTCCTCAGCTCGCCGTTCGGTTACCCACGCTCTCCACACTCCAAACAATCGACTCCAATGACTGCCCGCAGAGACATTGTGCCTCGGCATCGGCATGGATGGGCTGGCTCCTTAATCCGGGGTAGATCGTCTCTCCCCAGAGAGAAGACCAGCTTTAGTAATCGTCGTCCATAATCGAACGACATTCCCATGAAACGCCGCTCTTACTCTTGTTCCTTCTTCAATGCTGGCAGCTCTGAATGATATATGATCCTTTCTCCTCCGTCACAAAACACCTGTCTTCTTTGCTTCATTTGTTGTTGATCGACATCACCGCGCAATCCAAACATCATCATGTCTGCCCAGATTCCCATCGCTGTAAGCTTTTTCTCCGCGCCGTATCTCACCGAATTCAATTACTGAACATTCATCGTGTGCTTGTAGGTTCGCGATCGTGTTAGTGAGCGAGCCAAGAAGACGCTGGACGTCGTTGCTCGCTTCGTGGAGGAGGACTGCATCCCGTAAGCATCATCTGCATGGATCCGGTTTCTGTTCGATAAGATACCTGTCTAACACCAGCCTGTCACAAGTGCCGATGCGGTCTACGAAGCCCAAATCGGCGTCGGAGATGCGAGATGGGAGGCCCACCCCCAGATCCTCGAGGATCTCAAGGCCAAGGCAAAGTCCTTGGGCCTGTGGAACATGTTCCTCCCCAAGGGTCATTATAAGGAGTCTCCTGGCTTCACCAACCTTGAATATGGCTTGATGGCTGAGTGGTTGGGCAAGTCTCGCGTTGCATCCGAGGCCGTCAACTGCGCTGCCCCCGACACTGGCAACATGGAGGTTCTGGCCAAGTACGGAAACGAGGAGCAAAAGGCCAAATGGCTGAAGCCGCTTATGGATGGCAAGATCCGCTCTGCCTTCTTGATGACTGAGCCCCAGGTGGCCTCTTCGGACGCCCGGAACATCGAGATGAAGATCACCAAGGACGGCGACCATTATGTTCTCAACGGTCAAAAGTGGTGGTCAAGCGGCGCCGGTGACCCTCGCTGCAAGGTCTACATTGTCATGGGCAAGAGCGACCCCAACAACAAGGATCCCTACAGGCAACAGTCCGTCATTATGGTTCCCTCTGACACCAAGGGCATCACCATCGAGCGCATGCTTTCTGTCTATGGCTATGACGATGCTCCTCACGGTCACGGCCATATCACCTTCTACAATGTTCGCGTGCCAGCAGCCAACCTCGTTCTTGGCGAGGGCCGAGGATTCGAGATCATCCAGGGTCGTCTGGGTCCCGGTCGTATCCACCACGCCATGCGTACGATCGGTGCCGCTGAGAGGGCCTTGGAGTGGATGATCATGCGCATCAACGACCCCAAGAAAACCCCCTTCGGAAAGCAGCTGCGGGAACACGGCGTCATCCTGGAATGGGTCGCCAAGTCTCGCATTGAGATCGACGCCGCGCGCCTGGTTGTGCTCAACGCCGCCATCAAGATGGACGAGCAAGGCCCCAAGGCGGCGCTCACGGAGATTGCCCAGGCCAAGGTTCTTGTTCCACAGACGGCTTTGACTGTCATTGACCGCGCTGTCCAGAGTTTTGGTGGTGCAGGTGTTAGCCAGGATACTCCCCTGGCTAACATGTGGGCTCAGATCAGAACTCTGAGACTGGCTGACGGTCCGGATGAGGTTCATCTGCAACAGATGGGTCGTAACGAGAACAAGCGCGGTAAGGCCGTGACGGACAAGATCAATGCCCAGAAGGCCAAGGCAGAGGAGCTGAGGAAGAAGTATGGTGCCAAGCGCATTGAGCTTGGGTCGAACATCAAGCACTCCAAGCTTTGAGTTGCGCGGTCCTGTTGAGCCACTGTTAAAGCGTACCAATGAAAGTTGTATAGTCCACCATTTTTCTGATAACATTGCGTGTGTATGATCAAGTCGTTGCTGGCTCTGCGGTGGAGGTGACATGTCGAAAAACTCAACTCAGGGCCTCGGGTTCCATACTGCTAGGTACCTGTAGCGCACTCACCTGAGACAGCCGTCCAACGTTTGGTTCCTCCCTTCCATTAAATGCTATAAGCTACCATCCTTCCCTTTCATTTTTGGGTTGACCAAACGCCAGAATTCGGTCGAGCCATCTGGTTTTGAAGCATCTATCTTGTGTACAGTGCCGTAATATATAATATACTATCCTGTCAGGCCGATATGGCTGTCGATGCCGCTGAGGAGAATGACAACACAGCAGGCCGAGGCGCATGGGCCACCGACGTTCCTGCGTCGGGCAGGAGCGATCAGTGATGATGTCGTGTGGGTCCAGGAAGGGAGGGACATCAAGGTGGAATGAACGAGCCCGTTGCCCGGTCACTGTCGCCCAAACAGGCAGTCTGTCAACAAATTTTACCACCGACACGACGGCTGCTACTAATGCCAGCATTCCACATGGCAATTCCTTAGTACATTACTCTTTATTAGATTCTTCCCTTCCTTCTTCACGATCTCGAAAACCAGGTAAACCCAAAATCCAACAAATTAAGCTTTTTCGGACCTTGAAACCATCAAACCGCCCACTGTTTTGCCGATCTTGGACTTGCCCCGCGCATCAACATTCACTTCAAAAAGTCGCATCTGATTCACTCCCAAAACCTTTGCGCCCCGCCTTCGAACCGAAGAAAACCAGACCCCTTCGACACTTCAGTCTCTCTTCACTTTCCAAACATTATTGGAACGCAGTACCCATTCTTGGATTCTCCCACGTAACCACCACGGTTTCGCGTACATCGCCCACCTTCCCTCACCCCAACACCAAAACCACCAGCACCACTCTTCCAACCAAGATGTCTTCCAACACCGTCCTATTCCCCAAGGACGCCAACATTGCCATGGATACCACTACCCCCGGCGAGCCCATGGACATCACATCCGAACAAAAGCCCACCTTGTTTGCCGCTCCCTCAGCAGACAACAAGGCGACCGACACGTCAGCAGCAGTCACCAAGTCGGACTCGATGAAGACCTTGGAGTACCACCGCCAGGTCTTGCAGAACAAGATGGAGATTGAGTATGCCACCTCCCCACCCCCAATACCCTCTTCTTCCCATTACTAGTACAGTCTAGCTGATACGGTTCATGTATAAAGCCACACCAAGTACGTCTCGCCGTCGGACAATATTATGAGCCCCTGCACCGCCAAGCTCAGCGCCTTCCGCAGCAAGCAGGCTGGAAAGTATGTTATGTAACCTAACTACCCCCACGACGAAGATGATGATACCGTCAAGATATGTTTAAACAGTTATGCTGACGCATTGCTTTCTCCCCAACAACAGGGTCAAGCCGAAGTCGCTCTTCGCCCAAGCGTCGGCTAAGAAACTCGAGGGCACGACGGCCACCGGCAACACAGGCACGGTCACAGGCACCACCAACAACGGCCTTTTCGGAGTGAAGAAGGATTAGACGACTGTTACGTCCACTTATTCCCTTTTGACTCCTTGTTTTACATCTTTTACGGCGCTCAAGCATAGCAGGCCGAGCTGCGTTGGCTTACAACGGACATTAGCGAGGTTTGCATTTGGCTAGCAGCTGTCTGTGTGCGGAGGCCGATTTCTTCTTCCAATGCGCTTTTGTCATCGAGGAGAGTTCACAGAGATCTCTATTCCGGAGGGGGTATATCTGGCTTTTACTGCGTATTGCAACTAGGGCGTTTGGGCAAAATGGCTTCGAGGATCATGTGTTTTTCTGTTGTTTGATGACAGTCGTCAAAAAGGAAGGGAATCATGGGTTAGCAATGAAGGCAGGACAAGACATGGGTTATGTATGCGCCCAGAGGGCATTGATTATGAATGATGGAATGATAACGACAAGGTAGTCAATATGACGGGTTTTACACAGTTAGTCACGAACGTCGTCTTCCGTTGTGACAGCCTGATTGTGTGGACGTGTGATGAAACCCTTTGATCTTTTTCGACATATCTGTCTTGCTTATAATACCGCAACACACTTAAGCCTTCCACCCGCTGACTATATACACGACATCCTCATCCGCCACCGGATGACCCAACCCCACCCTCTGGGGGATATGCCTCGCGCTGGCGCCCCAGACCAGGGCGTACTTGAAGGTCTCCTTGAGCGTCCTGTGGATGCGGTCGCACACGTCCTCGATGGTGCTATTACTCCTGACGATCAGGGCCTCGCTAAAGTCCGGGTCGGTGCCCTTGCGCTTGGTGTAGATGCGGATCAACTTGAGCTCCTTCCAGCAGCGGTCGATGACGTCCTGGATGCCCAGGTCGAGCTCGCAGCTCATGACACAGGTAAAAGGCTCGCGCGCGAGCTTGTCGAGGAAGTCCAGAGACACGCTGTCGATCTTGTTGTACACGTACAGGCACTTGATGTACTTGCGGTGGTCCTTCATGATCACGTCGATGAAGTCATCGACCGTCACGTTCTCGTCGCGCACCAGGACTTCGCAGTTGAGGATCTTGTAGTCGCGCAGGATGTTCATCACCATCTTCTCGTCCAGCCCGTTCTTGGGAGGTGTCTGGAAGGTGATCTTCATGCCGCCGGCCTTTTTGGGTTTGAGGTAGATGTTTCTAGGAGAGGTGATTATTAGCTTGATAGGGCCGGGGGAGACGACAACAGAGACAGAAAGGGAGGGTAAAAGACGTACGGTGGCTCCCGGTTAAGTCTAATGCCTACAGCCTCCAATTCGGCCTCAAGGAGAGCCCTCTGCTCAGCACGTTTTGTGGCATCCAGAACCATGAGAATCAGGTCGCTTGTCTTGGCGGCCGAAATGACCTGTCTCCCTCTACCCTTGCCTTCGGAGGCACCCTCGATGATACCGGGCAGATCGAGCAGCTGGATTTCGGCACCGCCATATTCGAGCACACCGGGAATGGCCGTGAGGGTCGTGAAAGCGTATGAGGCGACTTCGGACTTGGTCTTGGTGACCTTGGATAAGAACGTCGATTTACCGACTGAGGGGAAGCCGACCAGTGCTATACGAGCATCACCACTTTTACTGACGTCGAAACCGGCACCGGGACCGCCGCCTGAACCCGGCCCTGGCTCGAGTAGTTGGGCGCGAAGACGAGCAAGCTTTCTGTATACTGTTGTTAGTATGAGGAAATCTCAAGGATAGACTTGTGTAGACTCACTTACCCCTTCAAGAGACCCAGATGATATTCTTTGGTTTCACCAGGTCAGCGCATGATGTTGAAGACGGGTGACAAGAGAGAGGTTGAGCATACCAGTTGCCTTGTTCTCTGTAAGATTATGTTAGCATTCATGATTCTAAGTTAAATTGTCTGGATAGGACCGTGGACATACTCTGGGTCTTCCTCATCTCCTCCTCAATCCTTGTAGCTCATGGTCAGTTTGAATGGCTCCATCAACTCGATCACTCAGGCACCGGGGAAGCGTCGACAGTGCAGCTTACTCCTTGATCTTTTCCGTAATGTTCACCATCTTGGCGGCTTAGGACAGGTCTGTCCTTGGTATCACTCTAAAAAACAAAGACTGAAGCGATATAACTCGAGGTAAACACCAGGCTGGACAAGCTGATGAGAAATGAAGCGGCCCTGAAAGTGAAATTCAAGGTTGATGAATTACACGCTGTAAGAAACAGTAACATCAAACAGATCAGTGCGCACCCCACGTTCCCAAGTGGCAGAATTTCCCGGACAGGAGGGGCAACAGAAGTGGGTTTTGTCGTTCACCGCCTTTGGGAGACCCACACAATCTGCGGGAACGGAGTGGGTCTCTGCAGGTCGGCCCAGGAACTGCAAGGCTTGGAAATTCTCCAAAAAGTCAACACCCTTGGAACTCAGAAAGGTGTCTGTGCTTTGCGACTTGGCCTGTTCTAGACAACAAATCATCGACCAAACTCGGCGTCATCGTCTTTTCCACTTCTCATTGCAATTGCAGCATACGTATCCGCTACACTCTTTCTATCCGCCAAACACCACGCGCGACATTCGGCCAATTGAACATTATTATCCATTTCCGAACCGAATCGTACCTGGAATCGCAATCCGACGCAACCATGGCCGAAGTCGATACCAGGCCAGAGGAGCCTGTCTCCGCCGTAATCGAACAAGCGCAAGCCGGAGAAGACGCGACAGACGCGCAGACGCAGGAACTCGCCCTCACCACATCCAACACCGAAGTCGCCGCCCCAACAGAAAAGAAGGTCAAAAAGATCATTCGGCGCAAGAAGAGGCCGGCGCGACCCCAAATCGACCCGGCGCTGGTCAAGTCCGAGCCGCCTCCGCAGACGGGTACGACGTTCAACATCTGGTACAATAAGTGGTCCGGTGGCGATCGCGAAGACAAGTACCTGTCCCAGACACACGCAAAGGGGAGATGTAATATCGCGCTGGATACTGGATACACGCGTGCCGACGGAGTAGCTGGGTCGTTCTTCTGTCTGTTCTTCGCGAGGGGTGTCTGTCCCAAGGGCCAGGATTGCGAGTACCTCCATCGACTACCTACGATCCACGACATCTTCAACCCTAACGTGGACTGTTTCGGGCGCGACAAATTCAGCGACTATCGCGACGACATGGGCGGTGTGGGCAGCTTCAGCAGGCAGAACCGGACGATCTATATCGGCAGGATTCACGTTACAGAGGACATTGAAGAGATCATAGCGCGTCACTTTGCCGAATGGGGGCAAATAGAGAGAATACGTGTGCTAAACACCAGAGGTGTGGCGTTCGTTACTTATTCGAATGAGGTAAGCCACGGATTCTAGCGTTCGGCTTGGATTTTGAACTCGGTACTAACTCGCTGCTTACAGGCAAACGCCCAATTCGCCAAGGAAGCAATGGCGCACCAGTCTCTGGATCATAACGAGATCCTTAACGTTCGATGGGCGACAGCGGATCCCAACCCCATGGCGCAAAAGCGCGAGGCAAGACGTATCGAGGAGCAAGCGGCCGAGGCCATTCGACGAGCCCTGCCCGCCGAGTATGTTGCCGAGATCGAGGGCAAAGACCCAGAGGCGCGGAAACGGAGGAAAATCGAGAGCAGTTATGGCTTGGAAGGATACGAGGCCCCAGACGAGGTACACTTTGCCCGGGGAAAGAATGCGGTGAACCCAAGAGGCCGCGAAGGGTACGAGCTCGAGGATCAGCAACTGCTGATGCTCGAAGCTGGGGAGGCTGGAGGGTGGGGACAGGAGCAGGAAGATGAGACACAACCTCAGGAACAGCAACAGAGTTCCGGCGGGATTTTGTCTGGCAGCACGCTTGCCGCGCTACAGTCTGCTAGAGTGGCGGTTGCGGCGAAACCGAAGGCGCCTGTCTCAGCAGGGCCGCTGGTGGCTTATGGTAGTGATGATGACAGCGACTGAGACATGAGTTGGGAGAAGTTTTTGGTTGTTAGTAATGAGTACCTCTAAGGGAGCGAGGCAACGGGAACGGTTGGGGTGCCTATTGCATAGAAAGAGCATGATACCAAGTCAAAAGCCTTCGCATATACCGTACAAGTTTGCTGCCATGATTGACTCCTCCACCCCCTTTTCCAAAGTAAACAAACCCGTTTCCGACGGACACCCCCATATCATATCTCTTCACCCTCCCTTTTCCAATGCCACTCCCACCTCCCCCCCTTAACTATTAAAAATCCTCGAATAAAGCACCTCATGCCTACCAATCCACAAATCCATAACCGGCACGCTCTGCCCCGCCTCCTCCACGCCCCGCTCCCACTCCCTCTCCACCACCGCCGCAATCATCTCCTGCACCTGCCTACTCGCCAGCGTCTTCTGCGCCTGATAGGGGCCAAACATGCCCGCCCTCACTGCGGCGCTCACCAGCGCCTTCACGTGGCTGAGCAGGTAGACGTACGCCGTCTGCTCGAGCGAGAGCCCAACGAGGGCGCAGATGGCGCCGAATAGGGGCGGGAGGTGGGCGGATACGGGTGGGGGGTCGTTCCACCCGCTTGTGCTGCTTGATGCCGATGAGATTGATGGGTTAGAGGGCGTCGGTGTAGCTCGAAGTAAAGCCGAAAACGGCTTCAAAATAGCAGCAGCCGCTTCAGCAGAAGCAGAAGAAGGCGATAGCGACGCGGAAAGCGAACGTTCCCAGATGGAAAGCAGCGCTCGGCCCTGTGCGACCGAGGCCCGTCGGCCGACGGTGCAGACGATGGTTGCGTCGAGGGTGTCGTCTAGTAGGGCGAGCTGGGCCGGGTCGCGGTGGGCGGCGAGGACGTAGGGGAGGGTGGTGGAGGCGTAGGAGGAGAGGGAGAGCGGGAGGAAGGAGGTGAAGGAGGGTGGTGGGGGTTTGGTCCTGGGTGGGTTTGGAGATGAAGGGGAAGGGGAAAAGGAAGGTTTGTTGTGGGCGAGGTAGGATTCGAGACCGCTGCTGAAGGCGAAGGACCCGAGGGGAAGCGCGGAGTCGGAGAGGAGGAGGAGGAAGTGGTAGGCGGGGGAGTGGAGGATGGTTTGGGAGGGGGAGGGGACTGGGGAGACGGTGTTAGTGAGGTGTTGTATTATGATTCATGTTGCGATTGATGATCGAGGATAAGAAAAGGTAAAGATATAACAAGGCGTAGCTCACCTGATATCACTTTTAGTTCAGACTCTTGCGTGCTATTGCGCTGTTGCTGAGCCTGCCTCTGTTTCAGTTTGGCTTCAGCCAAGCGTCTTTCTAAGTCCGCAATCTCGTTCTCAATTGCTTCAGCTTCGTTGGGTATAGCTCCTCCATATTGTAATTGTGACATCTTGATTCTTGATGAACGAAACAACGTTGCTTGTCTGCTATTCGTGAGTTGAATACTTCTCTTTTAAGTGGGTGGTGATAGTAACAGACGGCCGGTCGGTTGTTGTTGCGAAGAGACATTTGTAAAGCGGGGCAAACCTGCGCTCCCTTATCAACGATGCATCGTTCTAGAACCACCTAAACAAAATCAACAATAATGGCCCATTATGACACCGGGGATTCGCGATGACAGGAAAACACCGGTGACAGATGTAATTATTTTGTTTCATCGCTTCGGCCATGCTATGGACTCGTCGCTAGCTTTTCGCATAAAGATGGACGCCGACTAACGCCRTTATAACAGGCACAACGTAGCGATCCCTAGATAAGGAAAACCCATATCCCCTGACCCTTAAACACCACGCAATGCTTCCTCCTGGATTATAAACAGTGACCGTGACCCATGCATTCCTGCCTGCCCATTGCAGAACCGAGGTGATCTAACACCGGCCTCATCTGAAGCCTTTCCCTTGCCACACATTGCCTCCCTGGTACAAATGAAGCTACAAACATTATCACCGCGGAGAATAAGAGGTATGCACACCACTATCAAGGCCACAGGTTCTCCTTATTCCTGTCGCCCAGACCTTTCTCCCTTTCGGCTCTTTTGCGCTGCAATCGAGCAATGGCTGCCGCCCGGCGGTCTGCGGGAAGTGATGTGGATGTCGTGGATGTCTTCGGAGGGGGTGTAGTACTACCAACATTCCAGACGGAGCTACTGTCAATGTCGAACCCTTCCAGACGCGCAATGTTTGAATGCGGCACCACGTCTGGTTTGAAGGGCTCAAGATCCGGCACCTTGAAGGAGTGAGAAGTGGGGGCCTTGAATGGTTCAAGCTCGGGCACTTCGTTGGAGAGAGGCCGGGCAATACGCGTCCTCCTTGTCGCCGGCAATTGAGAGCCGGTGTTAGCAGCCGTTGTTGCCGTCGCCTTGGTGCTCGTCCATGGCTTGTCCAGCTTCTTGCCTAGAATGTCCTCCAAGCTGGGCTTTGTTCGGAGAGTCCTGGCAGCGGCAGATGAGCCGGCTGTCGTGGTAGTCCCTGCTGTTGTCCTACGCGATGTGGCTGTCCGCTCAGGCTGGCTGGTCGTCCACAAAGGTGCTTGTTGCTTCGCGGTTTCACCAAATCCTAAAGGCTTTTTGGCCATGTCTGCCTCTACCTTCTCTCGAAACGCACGAGAAGAAACCAATGCCTCGTCCTCGTAGCTGTACCGCTTGATGTCGCCCGTGTTAGTCCTGATTCTCTTCTGGGCTCCGGCAGCGGGTGCGGGAGCCAGAAGCCCTCGTTGAATGCTTGTTTTCCTGAGCGCATCTAGCTCCTTGAACAGCAACGTGCTCTCCTCCTCGGCCGTTTCCAGGAACTTGAGTGCTTCTTCTCGGTCATTTGCCTCCTTGATCTTGTCGTGGCTTGCTTTCAATTTCGCCTCCAGGTTCTTCATCCGCGCCGCCCACTTGGACTCGATCGTCTCTGCCTTGAGGGTTGCAATCTCCTGCTGAAGTTCGGATATTTTGTCGTTCTTCTTTTCCAAAACTTCCCTCGCTTCGACATATCGGGATTTCGCGTCCTCCTTCAACTTGTTGTAATCCGCCCTGAGTTTTTCGAGTTCGTTGTCCTTGACCAGGTTCTCATTCTTGGATTCGGCCAACCGTTTCTCCAAATCCTTGACCTTGAAATTGCTCAGCACCACCTCACTGTTGAGTTTCTTATTCTCCTCGGTGAGTGCGCTGGCTCGTTGCTCGGCGAATTTGAGTTCTGTCTTCATTCGGTCCCGCTCATCCCGAAGCTTTCCAAGTTCCCTAACCTGTGACCTAGCCTTCCTAAGTTCTCGCTGGGCCTCCAAAAGTGTCCGATGAGTTCTTGGCGATGCGATCCGTCGTTTGTATGAAGCATGGCTCCCGGTCTGATAGTCATTATGATCCTCTTCATCTTCGCGCAGTATCTCCTCCAATTCCTCGACCTGGGCCCTGTACTCTTGCGTCAAAGCCTTTTGCCGATTAAGCTCTTTTATCAATCCGTTGTTGGCCTCGGCACCACCTCGCTTCGAATAGAGATTGACGTGGCGCGTCATCTCGGCAATTTGCTCCTCCATTTGCTGGACCCTCTCCTGTTCCTCCTTGAGCTTCTTGTTCAAGTCGATGGCCTCGGCATCTTTCAGTTTTGCGTAGGACTTTGCGAGTTGCTTATATCTAACCAGCTTCTCCATTTCCGCCCTCGCATCCGCGTGATACTTTTCGAACTCGGCCTTCCAGTACTTGCCAGAACGCGAGTGTGGTTCGTTGAGATCGACCGTGGCATCTGTGACATCTGTCTCAAGATCCGAGTCATCATAATACTCGACATCATCTTCATCCCATGCATCTTCGGCCGAGAACGYCTTGACACCAGGATCTGCGGTTTGCGGCCTGGTCCGTGAATTTTCGAGAATTTCGTTCAATCGGGTCTTTGGTTTCGAGGCCTGACCGCCAGCCCCAAGGCCGCCCGTCGCGGTCAAATCCAGGGCCGATCCCGCCTTAACGCCATGACCGAAGGAAACGCGTTTGCGACGAGCTGCGCCGACGCCTGGAGTCAAGAGAATGCCGGTGGGTTTCGTCGGCGATCGATGAGGACCAGGCATAGGAGCGGACTTTTTCGAGTCTTTGGCGGGTGTGCCGAACAAGGCAGTCTTCAAGGCGCGCACAGCGAAGACCGGCGCTGGAGTATCGGGGACATCGAGCTGGTTGGTGGATTCATCTGGGCCAAATGGTCAGAGTAAACAACGAAAGATGATTGCGCTGAGGCTCCTGCGATGGTCTGCAACCGTACCGGCATCGGGCGCGCCCTGTGCATTTTGCGCATTCGAGTTGTTGTTGCGCCTCAACGCCCAACTAATCATTGTGTCGGTCGGTGATGGATGAAGGAAGTTGAAGCGAAGTCTAGCGCAGCATACTCTGGGCGGTCGGAAATGGGGGAATAGGCCCCTCGAATACGGTTCGCGCGATAAGGAGGGGGTTGGTTGATGGTGGCTGATGGAGGTTGTAGAGGTAAGAATGGGATCGGTCGGAATCGCGCTCTGCAGGTGTGTGTCGCAAGCAGGCTCGGCAGGCTGTGTCGCAGTCGGGAGCAATGGGACTGGAAGACTCCTGTTTGTTGGTGTCGAGCGCGAGTGGGTGATTTGTTTACTCTTTCCCTGAACAGGACAGACGGGAGCCAATGGGAATCGGGATCGGAAGGGGAGGACGAACGGGATGAAGCTGACCTGACACCCAATTCAGGTTCCCAGGTGGGACTGCGGGGTCTCCACTTTTGCCCCCATTCCTTGCTCGGGCCCCACTTCCAGTGTTCCCCGCCGCCCGTGTGCCAGCCGCAGCCGCTAACAATTCTTGCAGGTGCCATGTCACGGTGTCACCCATCATCCAGTCAAGCCCAGTGCAAGGTCAGCTCCGTGACAGTGCGACGCGCCACACGGTCCCTCGGTCGGTGAACCTTGAGGCACCCGCTAGTACCCGCCCACAGCGCTGGGAAGTTTATCTGCCCTGGACTCGCTGGGGGAACCTTATCAGGCCCGAGCTGAACATCGTGGACTCTGGTCCATCCTGTTGTTGGAGACATTCACGGGTTTCCATTCCAAGTCACAGTTGGAGTCATTCGACGAGTCACACACTTGTCCATTTACCCATCTTCCATCCATCTCCTCTACTCCCACTCACTTCTGGAAAAGCGACTGTTGACCACGTCATTCCATTTCCACCCAACCTTCACCCTTCCCCTTCCAGCTTCTCTTCCCTTTCCCTTTTCTGAACCCAGTCTATCACGAGTTAAGATGGGCTCCGCTCAGTGAAGTCTCGCAGCCATCTCGGCTGTGTTCGTTGCATAAGGCCTAATACACTAGACTAACCCCTTTTCCACAACGACTAACAAAGACTCACTGATTAATAACAAGGATCTCTGCCCAGCAGAACAGCTCGCAATGGCGTGGAAGAAACCTGCCGGCAAGAAGAAGCCTGCCCAACAACAAACCCCCAAGAAGAACAATGAAGACAACACCAGTTTCCCCGGGCTCAAGGCCCCGGGGCAAACCCCACCAGCAAAGACTCATTATCAGGAAGTCCAGGAGAGTGAAGTAATGGTGCTGCAGGCCATCTATGGCGAGGACTTTACCCAACATGAAGCAGCATACGGGGCATGGCAGGTAAGATCTAACGTCTCATCTCTTCTCACAATGTTGTTCACTAACATACGTCCAGAAATCAGAACCCCGTTTTGACATCAAGATCAAACCTTCATCTGACCAAGAGCTCTCAGTAATACTGGGCGTTGTCATGGTGGCCACGTACCCAAAGACTCCTCCATTGCTAACCATCAAGGATGATCATAGTCTACGAGAATCGACCAAGTTCAAGATCCAAAAGTTTGTGGAAACACAGCCAAAGATCTACGCGCAAGCGGAACAGGAGATGATAGACCAGATTGTCGAGGGGATCCGCGATATCCTGGAGGAAGCCGCTCAGAAAAAGGTCCAGGGGCTGGAAATCCCCTCCCTTGAAGAGGAGAGGGCAGCCCACGAAGCAGAGCTGGCGAGGTTAGCGCAGAGCGAAAAGGAGCAAGAGGAACGGAAGAAGCTCGAAGAGAGCAAGGAAGAAGAAAGAGTCCTCGAAGACATGCTCCAGGAAGAACTCAAGCGCCAGCGAAATAAAGCAAAAGAATCCAGAAAGAAGAACAGGAGCCACCAATTATCCCCTGACCGTGCTCCGCAAGATCCCGGCGAGACTGACGAGACGCTCATGTTTGATCAGCCCTGCAAGATCACTGATGGCTCCGGTAATGCCTTGTTCTTCCAAACCGTCATCGGCAAAACTGTCTTTCGCGAAGGTCCCATCACCACCGTCTATAAGGTCAAACCAGTCCTATCCGCGAGAACAGTGCGCCCCAGCCTAGCCTTGAAGCAAGTAGAAGTCAAGTCACACGGAAAGGATTCGGCTCAGTTCAAGAAGCAGTTGCAGTATCTAGAGTCGCAGATGGAAACACTGAAAAAGCTCCGCCATCAGAATCTGCTTCCCTTCCTTGACTTCAGGATCGATCGAGGCATCAGCGACACCGATTCTTCTGCGCCGACCATCTGGACCGTCAGCATTCTGACGCCCCTCGCCACGAAGGGGCCCATTGAAGAGCTTCTCGATCTAGCGGGCCACATTGACACCAACAAGGCAAAGATATGGACGGCCGACCTTCTGGAAGCACTTGCATTTCTACACAATAACGGAATCATTCATCAGGACCTTCACCCAGCCAACATTCTCCTCTACAGAAACCAGGCGGGGGATATAGTACCCAAGATAACTGATGCGTTTTATCAGAGAGAACTTCACAACCTCTGTACAAAGATAAAGACGCTGACATCCTCAAGAGCCGCCAAATCCGCATACTGGTTTCCGCCTGAAATCGCAGGTGTATCGAAGCCTCAATACACTCAAAAGACCGATGTCTGGGATTTTGGCATCGTCTTCCTCCAGATGATCTTCGGTTTGGATGTTGCCGAGAAGTATCATTCGCCTTCCGCACTGATGGATTCTCTTTCTTTGTCGGCTCCGCTGGAAGAACTGGTCTCCAAGTTCTTCAAGTCCGACCCCAAGAAACGGCCGCGGGCTTTTGAATTGAGCTCAAGCGAATTCCTTGCCACCAACGCGCCCATTATCGATGACGAGGACATTGCTGTGCCGGGTTCTTTGATGCCCATGCCGCAAACAATCCCGCAGAAGATGAGGCACGACTCAATGAGTCGCGGACCCATGTCTTCCAGATACCGGCAGGACTATGTGGAAGAGGCTCGCCTTGGAAAAGGAGGGTTCGGAGAGGTTGTCCGAGCCCGCAAGATGATTGACGGACACCTATACGCCATCAAAAAAATTACACAAAGGTCTCAAGAGACACTATCTGAGATTCTGAAGGAAGTCCGACTGCTTTCCCAGATGAATCATCCAGCTGTGGTCAGATACTACAACACATGGCTCGAGGAGGTGCCGGACTACGCGGACACAGAAGGCGATACTTCAACGGAAGGGGGTTCCACGGATGTTACAGACAGCTCTCAGGTGACGATATCCCACGGCATTAATATTGAGTTTGCCGAGAGCAAAAGCAGAGGCCTGGATTTCATGTCCTCCAGTGGCCACCCGGGCATTGAGTATGATTACAGCTCAAGTGAAGAAGAGGATGACGACGAAGATGAAGACGATGAAGAAGACGAATCCGGCAGTGACTCGGATGACGATGCTGCCACTGTAAGCGGCAAGAACCACCTTGGTGTCACAGGACGTCGTCCTCGGCGGGGAAGTGCTCGCCCATATAAGACTGTGATGTACATTTCCATGGAGTACTGCGAGAAGCGGGTAGGTTCAAATTATGCCAAATTCAAACCTGAGAGACAGCACTGACTATTCTTTAGACACTGCGCGACTTGATTTCTCGGAATCTGTCTAAGGAAACAGCTGAGATCTGGCGCTTGTTCCGCCAAATTCTAGAAGGGCTCTGCCACATTCACAGCCTCAACATCGTTCATCGTGACCTCAAGCCCGAAAATATATTCATCTCTTCTGGACCTGACGGCCTGG
Organism: Neurospora pannonica FGSC 7221; assembly: GCA_009805235.1. NCBI lineage: Eukaryota > Fungi > Ascomycota > Sordariomycetes > Sordariales > Sordariaceae > Neurospora > Neurospora pannonica. The sequence continues at coordinate 84,948 of RANY01000182.1, forward strand.
ATAACGTGAAGATCGGCGATTTTGGGCTGGCCACCAGCGGACAGTTGGCGATAGACAAGTCAACAGCAAGCTTGGATGCAAGCGACATGACCAGGAGCATTGGCACAGCAGTTTACGTCGCCCCTGAAGTCCGGACGGGTGGCAGCGGCTCTTATACCTCAAAGGTTGATGTAAGTTTTACCGTCCTCCATGGCCAGGCTTGTTAGACTGGACTGACATCATCCCTAGATGTATTCCTTGGGCGTGATTTTCTTCGAGATGTCATACCCTCCCATGCTTGGAATGCAGCGCGCCATGGTCCTTGAGCAGCTGCGCCAATCCCCTCCAGTTTTGCCCGCTGACTTCAAGCATATGGACAAAAATCATCTCGAGGTTCTGCTGTCATTGCTGACTCACAACCCTAAAGAGCGTCCTTCGAGCTCAGAGCTCATGAAGAGTGGCAAGCTTCCGATTCAGATGGAAAGCGAAGCAATACGGCGTGCGATTGCTGGATTGTCGGATCCCAACTCACCTTACTACCAGAAGATGCTCGAAACCCTGTTCTCCAGGCCCATCGAACAAGCAAAGGATTATGCCTGGGACATGTCTTCTTCTGGGCCCTCACCCCAGGAGCTTATGCGGCAGTTCATCGTCAAAGACACCTTGATATCCATCTTTCGGCGACACGGCGCGGTCGAGGCCCCTACTGCCTGCCTCTACCCCAGCTCTTCACATTATGGCCAGAATGCAGTTCATCTGCTCGATCAGACTGGTACCGTTCTTCAGCTGCCCTTCGATCTGATGATGGGCCATGCTCGCTCTCTCGCAAGAATCACAAACAGCCCCGTTGTCCAGAAGTCATACTCCTTTGGCAACATCTTCCGTGACCGTCACGGCGGTGGTCAGCCTGATGTGTATGGAGAAGTCGATTTTGACATTGTCACTTCGGATGCTTTGGACCTTGCATTGAAAGAGGCTGAGGTCATCAAAGTTCTGGACGAGATCGTGACCGCGTTCCCTACCGTGTCGTCTACTCCCATCTGCTTCCAGCTTGGTCACTCCGACCTCCTAAACCTCATATTCGAGTACTGCGGTGTAGAAGTGGGCACACGGAGGGCTGCTGCTGAGGTCCTCAGCAAGCTCAACATTCGCAACTTTACGTGGCAAAAGGTGCGTGGTGAGCTTAGATCGCCTATGGTGGGCATATCGGCAACCAGCGTGGACGAGCTGCAGAGATTTGACTTCAGAGGTAAGTGTGGTGTTACATAGAGAAACAATCCCAGCATCAACTAACCGCTTATGTTAGACACCCCGAGCAAGGCCATTTCCAAGATCAAGCTCCTTTTTGAAGGAACGGAGTACTACCAACAGGCTTCATCAACGTTAGCCCACCTGAAAGAAGTATACGAATACACAAAGCGGTTCGGCGTACAAAACAAAATCTACATTGCTCCCTTGAGCAGCATCAACGAAGCATTCTTCCGCGGTGGCATTCTCTTTTCTTGTCTGTACGACAAGAAGGTCAAGGATGTCTTTGCCGCCGGTGGCCGTTACGACAGCTTGATTAAGGAACACCGTCCCAAGATTGGCAACCGGTTCGAAGAGCGCCACGCGGTAGGCTTCAGCTTGAACTGGGAGAAGCAGCTAGCGAAGCCCGTCCCGAAAGCCACCGGAAAAGCATTCCTCAAAAAGGCGGCCGAAGAAGAGAGCCAAGGTCTCTTCAACATCAAACGCTGCGACGTCCTCGTCGCTTCCTTCGACCCCGAAGTCCTCCGCTCCTCCGGTATCGAGCTCGTTCAGACGCTTTGGGCGCACTGCATCTCGGCTGAGCTGGCCCGTGACGCCCGCTCGCCCGAAGACCTGCTCTCCAAGTATCGCGACGAGTCCTACTCGTGGATCGTCATCATCAAACAGGACAACATGCTCAAAATCAAGACCATGGGCCGCAAGGACGCTCCCGACGCCGATATCCCCGCCAAGGAGCTGCTCAACTGGCTGAAGGCCGAGATGCGCGAGAACAGGGACGCTCTCATGCGCGGCACGGGCGGCGGCGGCATGTCGTCCGG
>RANY01000183.1:0-46203 GCA_009805235.1 Neurospora pannonica FGSC 7221
CTCGGAGGTGACGCCGGGAGGAGCGGTGTCGGAGGAGGTCACGGGGCGGTTGCGGGGGGTGGTGGTGGGTGGGAGGGGACCGACGGTGGTGGTGGTGCCGCCGGTGGTGATTGTGTCGTCCATTGTAGATGGATGGGGGTGGGGATGGGGAAAAAGGGGGGTGGCGTTGTTATGCGTTGGGAAAGAGTTGGTTGTGGTGACGATGTGAGGGTGCTTGTTTGTTGTTGTTTGAGAGTTGTGAAGTCAAGTCTTGAGAGTATTGACTTGACTTAAGCTGTGTATGTTGTTGTGGACTTGTCACTTGCGAGTATAGTGTAGATAGTCACTTGTGAGTGTAGTGTAGATAAAGTGAACTTCCAAGTAGAGTTCAAATGAAGTTTCAATAGCAACAGTGAGAAGAAGAATCGTTAGATGTAAAGGAGGAGTAGCATAGGAACACAAGCGGACGAAGAGGGCGGGGTTGCCAGAGGTTTATACCTTTTGCGTATCACAGATGCTCGAGTGCTTGAGGGGGAGTACCTATTGCACCATGCAGCAAGAGCTATGGGCAGCTAAGGTATCGCGAGGCCAAGGAGTTCTCCGTCTTCCACTCTCTCAAGATCCGTAAGACAAACTGGTGAGATCAGTCGACTGGGGATCCAAACCGAAAGGTAGATGTACCTCATCATGCCGTCACATGCAAAGGAGGGGACGGGGCCGTCCGTCGGTTTCAAGAGAAAGCACGTCCCGCAGGAAGAGCAGAGCTTGACCAAGGTGAGCTCACTTGACTGAGATTCCTGGCCGTGGTGTTGAGGTTACATGCATGTATGTCGGCGAATAGTGTTTAGAAGGTACTTGACTCGTATGTCCGAGTGGGTATAGGCTCCTAGAAGTTCATGAGATGTTGAAGTAGATCTCTATCGTCGAATGCTTTGACCCCGCAGAGAATGGGCCATAATCATGGCTTCTCTTTCGCCAAGTTGTGTGTTCTGGATGGTTCATTTCGGGACCTTCCAGAACGTTTACCCCTCCCGTCTCGCCTTACGAATCGGCTTCAGAAACGAGGGGAACTGAGATCTGAATGGAAGGATGAAGCCTTGTGCTCATGTATGAGTGGCCAACCATAGGGTGACATCTTGGAGGTCTTAAAAAGAGGGGTCTTGTGTTCCCATCTCGAGTTACTTGCCGGTAGATTCGGGTCGTTGTTTTAAGCTTCACTCTTGGCTGCCGGGCGTGTCTCCGGACTTGGTGTGCTGACGGCAGCAACAACGGCTGGTTGACAGGTGGACATCGGAATCGGTCACTGTCATCCTGTCATGAACATGCAGGAAAACCGAACCAGCGAGGTGCGAGCCGAAGAGATGCTTCGGCAGAGTTGCTATGCAGACAAGTGCATAAGAACTGAAGTGATTTCTATCAGAAATCGGTTCCAAGCCACACGATTCGACATGCCAACTCGTTTACGGGAATCTCGAGAGCATCCACCAGAGCTCTCGGACCGTATTCCGGCAGACGGGAGTGACGTTGGGATGACGATGCCGGTAGGCACTGGCCTTGAGATGTTGGCGTTGCGGTCATCGCCACTCCCTTTCGCAGCCGTTTCCGTGGAGACGGAGACTCGTTGCTGGGGGACGGGGACGGGAGTTGCTCGATGTGCTTTTGAGATCTTCGTTCTGGGCCGTTCATCCTTGGACTTTGGACAGTCATCTCTCTCTCGGCCGCTGATGATGATGAAATGGGTGATCTGGAAGATGATATTAGACTCTCGATATCCATTTGGTGTTGCTCCCACATTGGCGATGAATTAGGTGAAAGTCTGGCGTAATTGGTGGATGGAGAGCACCTCTTTCTGGACAAAGCTCATATGTGTATTGTTGAGTGTCAAGGTGATGATGGATGATTCATTGCCCATGGGTGGAATAAAGATGCTTTTGGTAAACAATCAAGATTCTTGATATGGACAAATCTTCCTCAAGACACCAACTTCCCACTTGAGAAGTTACTCTCCGCCATGATCAATGATCAACCAGCTTCTGGAGAAGAGTATCATTGCTCCTGGATGGCGTCATGATCCTTTCTGGTGGGAGAAGGAAAGATGTTGGGCAGCTTTGGCCTTGTCACCCTGTATCTGCAGAAAGAGCCTCTTCAGTTTTCCCTTGAAACCAAAGTCGCTCTCTCGCATTGAGATGTTTCGAACGCGGGCTCATATCATATAGGAAACTGAGATTTGATAGTGTAGTGCTGTTGCGACATCTTGAGGTTGTCGACGAGATGATGCAAGTGGTGACTGTCAGATACTGACCACTACGCCAAACACCCAAAAATTGGAGCTCTATCGAGGTGATGGAATAGTGCCAGCTCTGAACCCCCTATATTTGACTGACAAGTGTTGAAATTGTTAGTGCAAAGTAAGCAGGTAAGAAGTTATCGCTATCCATGCCCAGCCTCAGCCCCTGAGCCCCTTGGCGTGGGTCCCCTGCGGCCATCGCAGTTCCCCCAGAATGGTTCCACCACAGGGGGCGGCAGGCAGTGGCCCCGCCCCCAGTGAGCCGCGGCGGAGGGGTTCCAATGGTTCCATGACGGTTCCATGGCCTGGGGAAGTAAGTGTTCTTCCACTGTCCTTGACTATCACGAGCCTCGTTTGATCCAATCACTGTCCTTCCCCTGTCAAGCCTGTCTCTATTGCTGACTCTCTATCAACACATCCTCGGCCGCGCGGATCTAATCTTCTCTCTTGGGAGACACTGTCCCGTCATTCCAGGCTGAAGGAGGCGATATACCGAGTAACCATACAGAGTCAGTCTGACCGAGGATGATACTTGGTGACACTTGCGCCTGGATCCGAGTTTCCCCTTTGCGACAACTACTACTACTACAGAAAGCTATACCAACAGCTTAAATTCGTCCCAATTCCCGCGCAAACTTCCAAGATGACACAAGACTCGCCCTCTCCCCAAGATTTGCGCGTCGGCAACGGTGTCTCTTCAGCTTCGATTACTACCTTTAGTTCAACTGCGCCCTTTCCCACTTCAGAGACCACTGGCACAAAGACAACTACGACAGAGACAACTACAACTACAGACATGGCTACCGCCTCGGTCTCCAAGATCGTCAGCCAACCCCGCAGCCTTGCCGAGGTATGCGCCGCTTTGCGCGCAAAGCTACTTGCCTTCCTGGCTCTTCACTCCGACGATGAGACGGTACAGGGTACTCAACGACGGGCTCGCGATGCTATGGAGGTGATAGAGGAAGCCTTGCATCGGTATAGGTACGTTGGCCCTTTCATCCCGTTCTGATCGCAGCTAGCTAACGCACTTTCAACCAACAGACCCGAAGAAATCTCCCTCTCCTACAACGGCGGCAAAGACTGTCTCGTCCTCCTAATCCTCATCCTCGCCTGCTGGCCCGCCTCAATCCAACCGTCCTCCTCCTCCTCCTCGTCCTCCTCCTTCTCAACAAAACAAACTCTCCCCCGTCTCCAATGCATCTACATCGCCCCGCCAGACCCGTTCCAAGAAGTCGAGAACTTTGTCGCCACCACCGCAGAAGAGTACCACCTCGACCTAGCACGATACGCGCTGCCCATGCGCCAGGCGCTCGATTTGTATCTGGACGAGAAGCCCAACGTGAAAGCGGTGTTCATGGGCACGCGGAGGACAGATCCCCATAGCGAGTTCCTGACCAGTTTCACGCCGACGGATAAGGGGTGGCCGCAATTTATGCGGATAAATCCTGTGTTGGATTGGCACTATGTTGAGATATGGACTGTAAGTTTTGTCTCTGCACAAAATACCCATACCCAAAGAACGCCACAAACGTCACGTCAGACGAAATGTGCCAAGCCGGGACCCTTCTTGCTAACACTGTGTTGCTAAACAGTTTATCCGCCAACTCGACATCCCCTTCTGCTCCCTCTACTCACAGGGCTTCTCCTCCCTCGGCGGAACAAAAGACACGCGGCCCAACCCTGCATTGGCACTCGACGCCGAGGGGAAGAAGTTCCGGCCGGCGTACGAATTGACGCGCGACGACGAGGAACGGCTAGGTCGCGATCGATAGTTATCCTTAACCAAGAGAACCCACATTTTGCGAATTCATTTATTACCGAGAGCATATATACCTAGACTAGCTTCACCGGAGGCTTAGCGAATCCAGGTTTGTGTATTTTGAGAGGAACCACAGGCCGAGCGATGAGAGGAGGGAGTCTAAAGGGAACAAGACCTCCGGTCTCAGAACATATCACTATCTACATAGACAGCGTAGAGAAGCATGGCGGCGTTTAGAGCGTTTTTGGATATATAATAAAGTTCATTGGTTATCGACTGTATTTGCTACTCCGTGATCATAGTGTTTCTGGAGGTCGGGTACTATCAAACAGCAGTGCAGTTTGCCTTTTGTGAAACTGCCCCTGTGAGACGCGATGCTGAGTTGGCAGCCGGTGGTGAGGTTACAGAGGTGTGTTGTGCACAACATCTTTTGAGTATAAAACGTCGATCCTCCTCTCTCCTTCATTGTCATTTTTGCTTTCTCCGATGAGCAACATGACCCAGTTTACAGAACTCAGCTAACTCATTAGGAAAACAGACAGGTGAAGCACTCCGGCTCGGAATCAGATGGGAGGCAGCCTATGCGGACGTTTGATTTGGTAAAGTTGAGGCAGCGGATTATCACGACGAGTGGACTTAACTTGATCATTCGATCATCACTTTATCAACACTCGACCAACAACACTTAACAGCACGAAAGAAGGCGTCATCAACATCAGCAACCAATCCATCAACTTCGAAGCAACACTATGCTACGCCTGGGTATTCCGACTATCCAACCGATCATTCCAACTCCGAATTTCATCTGCCAAATCCAAGAACAATTCCATCGATATTCCAGCTTCTATCCAACTATCCCAACTTATGTGGTTTCCCTCCCCAACTCCCGCCCATCAAACGCTTGCCTAGGCTATGTTTCATCTGTTTCCGATCCGGTTTGCTTCCCTTCTCTGTCTCCCCAGTTCCTTGGTTCTATCTACTCGGTCATGTTGCCCCGTTACTTTGGGGCTAGGTACATAATGGGTCCGAGTAGTTCCATGTTCGAACCACAACAGAGGAGTGATAGGGCGGATCGGATATGTTGTTTCCCCTCTCAGGGGTATCTGGTGGTGGCCAATGAATGAACCTCTTTTTTCCTTTCCTTTTCTTTCCTTCCCTTCCTTCTCTCCAACTCCTAGAAGAACCGGTCGATGACCAGGTCGAGGATAACCTACCAAGGCATCCTACCTCTGGTCAAAGCATCGAGGATGAACCGAAGGTCATCAGGGTCGATGTCGGTGTCGTCGTCGTTGTCCCACTCAATGGGACGGGTGAGGAGCTCCTCGGGGACGTGGTCGAGAACGTCGCGGTGGTCGCCGCCGTGGAAGAAGTCATCATCCTCGGGGAAGTGGTCGATAATATAGTGGTCGCGGTGGCCGTGGTGGCGGCGGTGGTGACGGTGGTGATGGCCCTGGTCATGGTGGCCCTGGTCGTGGCGGTGCTCGTGCTGGTGCTGGTGGTCACCGCCATGGAAGAAGTCATCTTCCTCGCCTTCTGGCACATGGTCCGGAATACCAGCTGCTTGTCTCTCTCGGATCCGCCTCTCTGGCTCGTGAAGCTCAAAGATGGGGCAGGCACACAGTGGCCCATCATCATGCCCGTTAGGGTGAATGGTTAGGCAGTGGTAGCAGAAGTATGTATCGCACCTGATACACCTGTAAGACTGTCAGTACCTTCTTTCTCTAGTTTTCAAATAAGACAGGGTTCTCACTTCACCAGGTTACAGCCACCGTCTCTCTCGATGGTCCAGTCACAGGTCGGACAGGTCCTCCAGTCCTCCTCCCGCCTCAACTGTCGGAACTGTCGATCGGCCTGCTCCTCCGACTGCTGCTGCTCCTCTGTCCTTCTTCTCGGACCAGGACAACGTTCTTGGTACCTGGCACGGTGCGCCCTGCCCTCACAGATGGTGCAGGTCACCTGTCGACAGTGGTGGCAGACGACCTCGGTCTCTCTGCGACCTTCGACACCCGTGAACCGCTCAGGGACTAGCCAGCCACAATTCACGTTCGAGCACCGGGTGCCCGTATTCTCCCTCTCCATCCGTAACTGCTCAGTACGAGCAATGTACTGCCTGATCATCTCGACACCGAGCAGCCGGTGGAAGCGCTCGTTGCGCGCTCGGACTTCCCGAGAAGGGTTCTCGTTTCCAGGCTCGTTGGCGTGAATGTAGAAGCGATTGCCGCAGCAAGTAGGGGGGAAGGTGTCGGCGTTGCGCCAGACGTTGCCGTCCATGGCATTTCTGAAAAACGACTGGAGGCATTGGCCGCAGTAGTGGTGCGGGTCTGGGGCGCAGGAGGTCGTGAGGACCTGGGAGCGTGGGAACTCCCCCATGCAGACCGCACAGGGAACGAGCTCGCCGTCGTCGGTGTTGGGGTCCGGGACCGGTGCCATGGCGGCGTTGACTGTGGTGACTGTGGTGACTGGCGCTGCCGGTACTGGTGCTGGTACCTGGGGACCTGGAGGTCTGTTGACGGGCGCTGAGCGCGCTTCGACGGGATTGGCCCTGGCGGCCGGTACGTTACCGCCGTGCTGGCGGTTTCGTTCGCCTGTACAGTCTAGCATTAGCGTCACAACCGTTTATGAGTTCCAAGTTTGGCTTCATACCTCTCCTAGCCACCTGGCTTAGGCGCTCCTCCCGTATCCTCTCGGCCTCCCTCTCGTGCCTCCTCTCCTGCTCGTGCCTCTCCCGTTGAGCCTCCTCCTCTTGCCTGTGCTGTCGAGCACGCTGAGCTCGACGCTCGGCTTGACGGGCCTCCAACCGGTCTAGAGCGATCTCACGGTCGATGCGATCGAGGAAGTGGCGGTTGACGCCGAGAAGCTCCTGGGCGCGGGCCCAGAGTCCTTCCCTTCTTGGAGGGGGAACTGGCGGAAGGGGTCTCGGGGGCGGGTCCCATCTAACCATCGGGGGAGGGAATCGGAGAGGAGGCACCTGTGGCTGCCTCTCTTCCCTCTCGATGTGTGGAGGAGGACCGTCGACTGGTTCGTCTCGGATGACGACGGTGATGCGGGGACGGCGTCGAGCGGGGTTCTCCCGGCGGCTGCTGCCCTCTCCGTTGTTGGTGTGGCGGCAGTACATCTTGGTAGATGTGTGCTGGTTGTCGTTTTGAGAGTTTTGGTGCTCGGTTTAAGGCAGTGGTAGTAGGCGTGGTCGTAATCGAATGTTCGGGATGATGAGGGAAAAGAAGAGGACCTTTGGCCTGGGTCTCCCTGGACACTTATAGAAACTGGGTGCCCATCTTTTCCGGTTATTTTCATCCATCGAGAGCATTGGGTTCGTTAGTCAGAGGAGCAGATTCGGGTGAATGAGAAGGGTGTACTGGCCGGTGTTGTCATGGTGGTAGTACTGATGGAAGATGTCCGAGAGACAGGGGACTCGTGAAAGATGGAAATCGAGGTGGAATGGATCAAGGGGTTCCATCGTCGCTGGCTGTGGATGAAGTCTATGGACTTGAGGGGTAAGTGAAGAGATGGTTTGGCCATATCAGCTCATCAATTTCTTGCTCGGGTCTTTGGCTGACACACCTCCGCGGCTTTGCTGATGAAGCGCGAGATAGGTTCATGATGACACATCCATCCGGAGCGAGGCCTTGGGACACTCCCACGCACATCTTCCGTCTTGCCTCGGACGCATCTGGGATCAAGTAACCACATGTCAAAGCATGTTCACTATCTCCCAATATGACTGATAGACGGCATCGGTGGCTGACAAGACGGGAGTCAATGGAGCGCCTCCGTCTCGTTACCGTTGGTAGTGAACTAAAGTGCCATATTTGTGGAGTCAGAGAACTGGAAATGCTGTCTGGAGCATCAATGACGCGCTCAAAATCAATGCTCGGGGGATAATGCAGAGTGTCGAGGGTGTCTCTGTAGAGTATGCAAGAAGATGAGAACTGAAGAGGGAGTGAAGAACTAAGTACTGGCGGGATGGAAATTTCCACCCCAGATTAGCTCCCGAGATGGAAGTAACTACCTCTAGGTACGCTCGACGGACCATATCCACATTTTCCCTTCTTTCCTTCCTCTCTTACCACGAGCCCTTCACATGCTCCCAAAAAATAAAATAAAAAAGAAGGTGCGGTCGGCCATCACTGCTCCTTCCATGATTTGCACCTCCTTCGGTTCCCCTCTCCCGTCCTCACTTCCCGTCGACTATCTCATTGCCTTCTCCTTACCTTCTACTTGTAGGTTCAGTTCGATCAGAACCAGGGAAAATGAGACAATCCAGGACAAAGCTTGACAATCCCGAAAACGATGACTCGACACATATAAACAGCTTGGACTATAATCACTTCCAAAACTAGTTGATTGATATGCTCATTGTGAGAAGTCAAAGCCACTTGTGATCCATCCAACACCTCGCGAGCATGAAACCGAACGCAAGCAAACCAGACCCAAATTGAATTCTTCATCAGTAACGCCCAAGCTCCATGCGCTCCTCCATCTGTGCTCGCTAACAATGCAAGTCAAAAACAATCCCCACAAACCTCTTCAACTCCCCTACACATTTCCATCCGCCCTCCCACTCGCCGGTCCCATCTCAGCCTCCGAGTCACTTCCACTCCAACTGCCCTCTTTCTCCTTCCCATTCACACCCCCCTTACCACCCCCCTTCTCATCACCGCCACCACCACCACCCAGCTTCCCACCCTCAACATCCCCAACCCTCTCCCTCCCCTCCCCCCTCGAAAACAAAAACATCCCACCCACCACCGCCTTCCCCCCTCCACTAACCGCAACAGCCACCGCGCTCCCCACCCACCGATAAATATACGCTCCCACCAAACTCCCCACCGCAAGACTAACCAAAAACGCAACCCGTCTATTCCTTCCCCTATTTTCGTTCAGTGGCCTAAACAAGCGCTTATCAATAACCAAATCCAACCACGCCGCCGTAGCCATAGCGGTAGTAATCTCCGTCATGTTCAAACTCCTAGACAGAACCACCTGACTCCCCGCCGCTGACGCCAAAAGGGCAATACAGACTAGCGTCCTAGTGCCCGTGACAGCCTCCATTGTATCGATGCTCCCGCTCTCAAAAAGGAGTTTGCCGGGTGTGTTGGTGTGGTGACTCCCAAACTGGATAGCGGCGGCGATGAAGACGAGACATGTTTGGATGGTGTTGGTTATTAGAAGCCACCAGCGGCGCCGGGGCCCGATCACGTGGTGGCCTAGTTGGCCTGTTAACCAGGCAGACGCTAGAAAGAAGCCGAGGGACGTGGCGATGTTGGCGGTGATGAACATGGAGGGGTTGAATTCGGGGAGGGCGGCGGCGAGGAGGAGGAAGACGGTGTTGCCGGTTTGGTTGGAGGCGAAGCAGTGGAAGTCGGGGAAGGAGACTGCGTCTGTTTTTTTTGGGGGGGGCAGAGAAATGGGTTAGCTGGCTGGTTTGGGAGGAAAGAAGAGGGAAAAGGGGTGTGATGATTGAGAGACGAAAAGAGGGGATGAAAGGAAAACGAACCTTGTAACCCAATACAAAATGTCAAAAGAACAAGTTGAATCTCAGCAAAGGTTGAAGGCACGACATCCTCATTCAGGTATGCCCATGTCCTTGAAGCAAAGGACTGCTGCGATGATGATTTGCTCGGTTGATGGCATGAATATTTCGGACACCGGAACTGAGTTAAGGTATGAGTGCTCGAATCACTCGAGTCGACCTGTTCGGTCTTTGGCGGTGATGGTGGTGTTGTCATGGTAGATAGACACTCGGACTACTAATCTGTTGACGTTGGACAGGGAGACAGGATAGAGATGATGAGACGAACACCAGACTAGAGAGTGTCAAGGAAGGACTCCCTTGTGTCGAATACAATCCAGTTGAGTAGAGTAGAGTAGAGTACTTTCTATAACCAGACGATGGATATACACCTGCGAATTAATGATGGTTTAACAGCAAGGAACGAGGGAGAACCAAGAGCGACAAAGAACAGGGCTGAAGAAGATATACAAAACCATAGCCTGGTATCACTCGACACCGACAAACAATCCAATTCCAGCCATCATCCAGGACAATTCAAGATTTCACCGCTTCTCCTCCCTCCATGGTCCCCGACCGACAAGACAAGACGGCAGAAATTTCCTTGTCCTCTTCCGATCCCCCTTGTTGTGCCCGTCCCGGAAAGCGTGTTGACTGGCGGAACGGGTGGTGGCAAACCCTTACCAAACGGCCGGGACATGGATGAACGCATCCCGTAGGGCACGGTTTGACCGACACCCGTCGTGTTTGAGATTTTCACCGGGGCTCCCTGATATTGGAACCAGAGATACGCAACACCAGTTATCAACCTTTGATATCAGTTTGAGATAACGTAGTGATAGCTGGTGATAGTAGATGATCGAACACGTAACTGATATCGAGGAGATAAAGCAGAGTGTCTGGTATCTAGTGTAGGTGGGTAGACCATCGGTTCGGTATCGAAGTCTGGGAACCTGTCAATAATGTCATGTCACCCTTGTTCAATCTTCGATACGCAACCGGTGAGGAGCACTTGATTCGCACCCAATCTCTCTGATCTTTACCCCCTTTTCCAGATTCTGGTTTCCATCTCCTATGACGGGGGAGAGAAGAAGCTGCATCACATCGGATCGAATCGGTGTAGCATCCAACGGCCCAGAATCCAGAACTCAACCGCCCCAAGTCCCCTACCTCACCGTCCACGTGCCAGTGGAATGACTTTATTAGCGTCGTGTTGGGTTGCGGGAACGGGACGGATCGACGACTGGAACACATGTGGAAGTCGGTTCTGAAAAGATGTGGAGGTGATGTTCCCAAGTGGGCCGGCCGACCGACTCCCGCGCTTAACTGTGCGTCGGGCTCCACTGATGCCGGCAGAAGTGGGTCGGATATCGGCTTCTCCACTTTTCGCGGTTAACGGTACTCGGTGCGGGGATTCCGTGTTCCGGAATCGGCGAGGGTCCACTTTTCGCCGGAGGGCGGCAGTGGGACGTCCTCCCTAGAGAGATGTGATGGCGATTTCGATATAAATTTGCTACCCCCTCATCATTACCCCTCACTGTGTGCGTTTCTGCTTCTTTTTCTGCTCGCAAATCTGTTTCCCAGGTCGAAAACCGGTGATGATGAAGTGGGTTCACGGCTGGTGGTCGAACTTGGGGATGAAACCGATAGCCGCCCGACAGCCGACCACGCCAACTTCACTTCCCGCACCGCAACTTGGAATGATCCAGGCACTTTGCCCGCCTACCAATAGAATCCGGGGATGTCTTCACTTACACGGGTTCTTGCTCTTTCCTGATTCGGACGGCTTCGTCTCAAGTTTCACCGCTGGATCCTGCTTGGGGGATTCTGCGCCACGGTTTTGGCTAGCAGAGGGCACAACGTCGGTGAGGGATGAACTAACCAGTCAGTTGAGTTGCTGTTATCAAATTCGTGACAGAGCAAGAGTATTAATGGTGAGAGTCAAGTCGAATCTCTGACAAAGGGGAATACCGATGGTGGCCATGAGTGTCGAAGTTATGGCCATCTAGCGGTAGGTTGATGTGCTGTGCAAGCGTCAAAGACTGAAGAGGGCCGATTCAGTCGAGATCAGAACAGTTCCGTTGCCCATCCCCGAAAGCACGAGTTTTCTCTGACAAAACACGAACCGTGAGAACAAAGAGCAGAAATGGAAGAAAGCCCATGTCACAAGTCAAGAAACAGTCGTGACCCAGAAGTAATGTGAATGATAAACAAGAAACGCTTTGGTATCCTCTATATGACCATGTTTATAAAAGTGAACCCCGACGCTTTCCACGTTTGCGGTAAAATCCACCCCAACAACAACCACGAGGTATATACCCTTGCTCATCAAAAGCCTCCTTTAGTATCTTGGAAACCAAAAAAAAAAAAAAAAAAAAAAAAAAAAAAAAAAAAAAACAAAGAACCCCGTCTATAGTAGTGAAACCCGCTGAATGCTTTTTCGTACGCCCATTTTTGTTACCCGTAGACAAACACTTAGTGAGTGCCGTTGACACCGTTGGAGACACCGTTGGCAGCATCCGCAACAGCGCGCTCCAAAGCCTGGAGGACATCGGCCTTGAGGTCCTCAGCATCCTCAACACCGCAAGAGATGCGGACAAGGTCGTCAAAGACACCGACGGCCTCRCGCTGGGCCTTGGGGATACCAGCGTGAGTCATGGAGCTAGGAACCTCGCAGAGGGACTCAACACCACCGAGAGACTCGGCAAGAGTGAAGATCTTGGTGTACTGGCAGAACTTCTCAGCAGCAGCGTGGCCGCCCTGGATACGGAAGCTCAACATGCCACCGCCCATGCCGTTGCGGTGCTGCTTGAGAGCAATGGCGCGCTGAGGGTGCGAGTCAAGGCCGGGGTAGTTGACCGAGATGACGAGAGGAGAAGCCTCGAGGGCGTGGGCGATGGCGGTCGCGTTGGTGGTGGCCTCACGGGCGCGGAGGTGGAGGGTCTTGGCTCCACGGTGGGCGAGCCACGAGTCGAAGGCGGAGGGAACGGCGCCGATGGCGTTCTGGAGGAAAGAGAGGCGGGCATAGAGCTCCTCGCTGTTGAAGGCGGCCACACCCATGACAACGTCCGAGTGGCCGTTGATGTACTTGGTCACACTGTGGACGACGATATCGGCACCGTGGTCGAGCGGGTTCTGCACGTAGGGGCTCAGGAAGGTGTTGTCGACCACGACCAGGATGCCACGCTCATGGGCGGCAGTAGCAACCGCGCGGATATCCACAAGGCGCAGGGTCGGGTTGCTGGGGGTCTCGATCCACACGAGCTTGGTGGCATCGGTGATGTGGTCGCGGATATCCACCTCGATCTCGGGAGTGAAGGTGACCTTGACGCCGTGGGCCTTGGCGACCTGGGTGAAGTAACGGTGGGTGCCGCCGTAGACGTCGGAGACGGAGATGACGTGGGAGCCGGCGGCCAGCGACTGAAGGATGTTGGCGGTGGTGGCGCTGCCGGACGAGTAGGCGAGGGCGTACTTGGCGTGCTCGAGAGCAGCAACCATCTTCTCAAAGTTGGCGCGGTTGGGGTTGCTGCTGCGGGAGTACTCGAACTCGCCGACGGGCTTGCCAACGGCCGTCTGGGCGAAGGTGGTGGAGAGCGAGATGGCCTCGATCACGGCGCCGGTGGCGGGGTCGTGCGGGGATCCCGCATGGACGGCAAGCGTACCGAAGCCATGGACGGGCGAGGGCGCGCGGGGGGGAGTGGTGATGGGGTGGTCGCTGGAGGCAGTCATTTTTTGATGTCGGATTTCGATTTGGCGATCTTGCTCAATTGGCGCGATTCCGTAGTCCGTTTGCGCGGGTAGGGCGTCTAGTTACCGTCTAGCTGCGTAGCTGGTGTCGATAGTTTGCGGAGATGTGACGGAGATGGCGCCAATTGTGTGATCGGTCGGTCGACGGTCGGCGTGGTGGTTGCGGTTTCGGGGCTGAAGATGGAGAGAATGGCGGACTTCTTATGGGTTGTGCCTTTTTTTTTGCGGGCCGGCACAATTGTGCGATGGACTTTGGCGATGGCGCAATTCGAGTTTTTGCACGCGGGTCCACCCACACACTGTTGCTTTATCTTTCTGTTATAGGACCCAACACTTGAAACTACAATGGAAGTGGAAGCCGTGACTGTGATGCTGACCATTCGTCTTTCTTATATCGACAATCGTCCTTCCACTTTCGACATTGGACGAAGCGGTCAATGCTGAATGACTACTCTGACAAAAGTGTTGGTTGTCGTGATTGCTCAGCAGGATTGGGTAATCATCAGCAACCATCAGCAACCATCACACTGTCGAACAAACCGATACTGGCCGCGCGGAATGCCTTTTCCGAGCGGTAACAACAAGATGCGCTTTGATGGTTTGGGTAAGGGCGCTTCTCAACCTCGTTCTAAGCCTATTTCTGTTACCTTATCTGGTTGTATTTGTCGGCTTCTGGCTGGCTAAAAAATCCTAACCGAAAGTCCACCGTGATCTTTTCTCGGGGTGCACATGGCAGTGCGGAAAACAACAAAGAGCCATTGAAAGCCATGGAAAATGGGAGGACAATGGGATGCATGGCGTGTGACACGAAGCGGCACTGTTGTGTAATGTGTAATACCATGGAATTTGATCCGATGATGGCTTTATCCGATGTTGTTCGATGTGTTTTAAAGTCCAATATTTCTTGGCGCAAAGTCTATCGCAACTTGCAGTTGCAACGGCTTGAAATGTCATGAATATGTCTGGCGCAAAATCAATAAAGACATAAACACTGTTGCGACCACATTGTCATCGCAGAGCGCGGCAAGTGATGACAAACGAGTCCGAGATGTGACGTTGCTGACATATGTCTGTGTGCCTGGTCAAAAGAGATCCTCGGAAGGTTCTGTGACTCTATCAAGATCCCGATGTCAACGTCTCCCGTCTCGGCCCTGAGCATCAATGCGATGCCTGGTGGTAGTCTTGCGTCCCGAGTTGAAGTCATATCCAACGTCACGGTCGCCATCCATCATCCACGAAGATTTCTCGCGACCGTTGACGGTTGAACAGGACCCGGCAGCGTGGACGTGGGGTAAAAAGGTCAGATCAGATGCTCATCTTGTTCGGATGTACAAGTAATTTCCCCTGCAAGTGCAAACAATTCGGGCACTATGGGGGACAGCCTAGATGATTTGCACTTAATGGGGTTTTTGCACTTGCTGGTGCCTCACTCCCATACAAACCTGGGAATTCGGGCCGCCAAAAAGTTTACACTTAATGGGTCACTTTGTATGTGTTTGCAGAAGGGGGGGTTTGCACTTGCAGGGGACGTTACTGTAAGCCCCGCCGGTAAGGGTGGTGGGGGCAGGTCGGGGAAAGGGGCAGGGATGGGATCATGGGCGATTCCCCCGATCTGCAGTCTGCATTCCTGTCATGTTCCTGTCGCTGTCGAGAAGCAAGGCGAGGGGATTGCCGAGTCAATATTTGTACCTCTATCTCACCTTGTGAATGATATCTCGTCGGCCAAGAAATGTTCCTGCCAAAGGTGGATGGACCCACTGACATTTGAGGGACCTATCGCAACAACTCCTCACAAAGGAAATCGGAACATGTTTGTGTGACACTTCTCGCGCCCTCTGAGAGGCCAACCAAGAGGCTCCATTGAATAACCTCACAGAGGCACAGCTATGTAGGGACAGCACGTGTGTCTCATCCGATGCTTCTATTTTAGCGTAATTGCAGAAGGTCAATCCGTGCGTCATCACACTTTGAGAAGAACACCTTCAGACAGCTTCAGACAGCCTCAAAGTCGACGGAAACAAAGCCTCCACCAAGAGATATCCCGTTGCTTTTTCGGTAATCTCACCCAAGACACGACTCTTGTCAAGGGGAACTCGAGCATTCATGCCCCTATTCCCGGACCCTCTAGTAGACTGTCACTGCCCGTTAAAAAGCAAAGCACGGTCATGGGTGGAGAGTCCCGGGAAGCTGGTCGACCCCGATTACTCCTGATAAATACGAAGTGCCAGTGGAAACAATGGATATCAATAATTGACGCTATTCACAGGCTCACCTGCTCACAGCAGCCGGACGTGTGTCGATCCTCTTGACATTTTCCGGCTCTTTGCACATTTCCCCAGGTTCTTGGCCCCCACCCAGCAGTCAGCATTGGATTGTGAACAACCGGATGCAGTCCGCAAGTTCCCATCTCTGGCACGCGAGCCGCTTGCCCTTTACGAGTTGGTCTGAGACGACGGGTGGCGGCGCCTGAGCCAGTGGTTGTTGATGTCCTCGAGTCCGACAGTCTCAACTTGTTCGTGTCTTCCATTCTCGCTTGTTGTTGCCGGTGATGGTGAAAGATTGTCGCCGCCGTTGCCTGCCAGGACTGCATTGTGTGAAGTTGTCACTGCAGGCCTGTGAGCTGTCATCACTGCCGGACCGCCTGGAGGCACATTCCGTAGGCCCTCCCTTTCGATAAATGATCGTCGTTCCTCCCTGCGCTCCACAAGGAACGGCCCCACTCGGATCCGGTTCAGTTCTTGATTGGCCCGGCCCTGGACGAACAACAACGGGGTACAGTAGCGACGGGGGAATTGACGGGGACTTTAGCGTCGTCACCGTCAAGTCGTTACCTTCAAATCCCAACAACATCCTCCCAAAGTCGAGTCTTGTCTCTCGATTCTCTCGTCAGCTTCACCGTCGTCCCTCTGTCAGTTCAGCCAATTTCAGCCCGGCGATTGTAATCCAGCTTCCCGCCCCCCGTAATATGGAACCCCGGGTTCTTATAAACCGCCACCAAAGGCCGTAACACAAGAACATACTACCTTAGCCAGTAGAAGTAGCTACATCATACAACCACCAAAACATCAAGATGCCTCCGCGTCGTTCCCACAAAAAGTCAAGGGCGGGTTGCCGCCGTTGCAAGTCGAGGAAGATCAAGGTATGTATCACAGAACAAAACAATTAGACATAAAACATGCCTAACCCTTCGTCCACCACCAGTGTGATGAGGTGCATCCTCGATGCGGCAACTGCGTCAAGCACGGCGTTCCTTGCGACTTCGAACATCACGAAATCATCGCCGAGCTTCAAGCTGCCCAAGCTGCTTCAGCATCCAGTCCATCAACCGCCGGAAGCCCCTATACTCCCGCGTACTCCCCCGGCACCGAGTCCGTATCGAATGCGTCGACATCGCGCCTCCAACGAGCACCACCCCTCTGCCGCTCACCACCCTCCCAAGCTCTCTCGACAACCACTCCGACCGCCCACCGAATGCTCGAGCTGAGGTTGATGCATCAGTACACCGCCATGACATGCAAGACATTTACCTTCACCGCCCCCACGACGGAGCACATATGGAAGATAACCGTGCCAGGCATGGCCTTTTCGGGTTCTCAGCATCTCACAGATGCCATCCTGGCCGTCGCCGCCCTTCATCTGCGAAGTCAATCACCAAACGACAAAGACCTAGTCCGCGCTTCGCACGCATACATGGCAGCCTCCCTAGCCGAATACAGCGCAACACTTACCAAGGGCATCGACAGCTCCAACGCCGAATCCCTCTTCCTAACCGCCTCCCTCATCGCTTTCCAATCAACAGCCACCCGCGTCTTCATGAAAGACGAACTGAGCCTCGCTCAAGCAACCGGGAACCACCCCGGGGATTTCAACAAGCAGGGCCGATACACAGCAGCCGGGTGCTACTCTATCCCCTTCTCGTGGTTCCACTCCTTCCAAGGCGTCAAAGCCGTCACCGCCGCCTCCTGGCAATGGCTACGGAACAGTCCCGTAGTAACAGAAGTGATCAACTCCCAAGTCGTTTTGCAACTCGACTTTGGGCCGAACCGCCAAACATTCTTCGGTCATCTTCTAGATGGGCTGGATGAGGAATTGGAAGAAATGGCCAACCCCTCAGAACCAGCACCATTACACCCCGATTCACCCGGGCAACCCTTCCAACAGCGCCGAGCACCTGCCTCCCCAGAACTGGTGACCAGCACCCGCCAAGCATACCAGCACGCCGTCGCCGTATTAAACTGGGCGCATAAAATCCCTCACAAGGGAGCGCCACTCGCATTCCCAGCAACCGTCTCCAAGCGATTCATAGAGATGCTAGAGGAGCGCCGCCCGCGGGCTCTCGCCATTCTCGCATGTTTCTTCGCCCTCCTAAAGTCCCTCGACTCAATATGGTGGCTCCACGGCATGGCTCGGCGGGAGGTCTTGGGCGTGGTATCCCTTTTCAACAGCGATTTCTTCGGGCCTGAGGCCTACAGCAAATGGTGGCCGCACCTGGAATGGGCGATGCGGATCGCGCTGTACGAGACGCCGGACGGCAGCTCGACAATACCACCCGAGGTATGGGGAGCAGATTGGTATGCGGAAGAACAGGCGCTGGAGAGCCAGGGAGGACATAACTACTATCGACATATTGAGTTGCTGAGCCAGATGACCAATCCGACGAGGAGTATTCCTGTTGTTCCTGAGTGAGCAGCCATTGATAAGAGGGGATACATACCCGAGCAAGAAGGTGAAACACTGAAAACGAGAGAAACATACATCTAGGGACCACCGCTGGCAGGTGGTCCCTTTAAATGGCCTTCCAGAAATACGAATACGACCGGAGTGGGACACTGGCTGATATCTAGTTGGTGTCACGCACCGGGCGGCGGGCGCCGGACGCAGTCGTCAAATGCCGCGCCTATCAAATATGGCGAAACGGTAGCCGAGGAGGGGAGGAAAATGCGTGGCTCCCCCCTCCGACCTAAGAAACTTACCGGTGTCAGCCACTTCAACACCGCTGACAAGGCATTCAATACCAGGGTGGAAGAGAAAGTCAAGCACACGACCTTGACATATACACGCGACAAACGCGAAAGATTGGAAACAACATATCATCACAACATCATTATCATTTTTACCCATAGCAGAGGCGTTGAGGAGAATTCTTTATTATACTATATAAAGGGGACGACGAGACATAGAAAGGGGATCTGGAAAAGGGGGCGATTTAACCCGGGGTTGGGGTGGCGGGAAGACTGGAGAAGTTGGAAGTTGGATGATACCCTTGTGAGGAGAGATGGAT
Organism: Neurospora pannonica FGSC 7221; assembly: GCA_009805235.1. NCBI lineage: Eukaryota > Fungi > Ascomycota > Sordariomycetes > Sordariales > Sordariaceae > Neurospora > Neurospora pannonica. Next base: position 18,566 of record RANY01000183.1, read on the forward strand.
TGGAGAACTTTTAGGAAGCTTTGGATGCCTTTTTTGTGTTTGGGCAGAGTGACAGGATATCGGATTAGATCTGGAATCGGGATCTATCAGTTAGATGTGGAACTCTACTCTGCTGTACTGGTGATTTTGGACATCTAGCTACTGTAGCGGTTACATATAATCTCAGCTCGGTAATGAGACTTCGTATCGATTAGTTCAGCTCTGTTCACCAAGTCTTTAACCTTTTGTCAAGTCTTTGGCCCCAAATGTCACGGTCTCGAGAGGGTTTGCTTCGCATTATTTGATAGTTCCTCCTTTGCATCCCATCACGTCTTCGCTCCTCAAGTGGCTTAACTCCCAATCTTGCAGACAAACATGGAAGCCATCATCAGAACCACAGTTCTGCCATTTCTCATACAAGCATTCGTTCCATCTTCCAGTCAACATATAATCGTTTCAGGCAGAAAAATTGGGCATCTTATCGAATGTCGACATCAATCCATCTGGGAACACCATCATCAACCTGGAAACGAGGATACAACTGGATCAGATTGATGTCTGTCTGGAACGTTGTATCCTGATCCTGAGTAATCGTGCCAAACAGCCATTCTGAAAACAAAAGAAAGCTAGGTTAAAGAACATAGGTTCCGTGCTGTGCTGTCTTCTTAGTGATAAGTGATCGATTTGATAGCCCGTGTAGATCAGACGTGTAAAGGAAGACTGAACGAACACTCTGATCACTCCGGCCCGGGGTTTACTATAACTGAGGTAGGTGGTTATGATCATGACGTTATTTTTTTTCCCCGGGATTATGGGACATGGTAAGCAAAGGAGAATGGAAAAAGGGAATAGATAGATGGTGGGCAGTGGTGACAATTCTCTTTTCTAAAGAGAGTATATGGGAATCGCAGATGCCATTCATTTGCTCTTCACCTCATCAGTGACAGGTATAGCAATCGTACACTACTCTCCTTCTAACTTTATACTCGTAGTTGGATTTGATCAGACAATGAACATGCTAAGTACCGTGTCTGATGATCTCTATAGCCTGGGCAAACTCGGTCGGTCCTATGGTCCCAACATTGGGTGGTATAAACATCACTTCAACGCTAGATCTCTAAGCTCTGTAATATCCCGCCATCTACCAGCTTTAGCAAAAGTGCTTCACCAACAACGCATCCATCCATCACTCCAGCTTTTCTCTTCTCTTCTCTTGATGATCTGATCTGATCTGACTTTGATTTTCATCTTCCCAGCAGCAGCAAATGATATATGACATAAGTAACAACTAAACTCCCAAAAACGCCTTGTGTCTTGGTGGATGATTCGCAACAATTGTGAGAAAAAGATTACACCTCCTCCCTTCTTCATCCCCTACTCTCCTGTCCGCTGACTCAAAACTCAAAACTCAACAGCATCCCTCGCCCTCTTCTTCCTCGGCCCCACGATCCTGTCACTCACAACCTTGACGCCCTCCAGCGGCACATCCGCATCATCAAAGTCCTCATCCACCACATCCCTGCTCCTCTTGAGACCCTTCATCTTCCTCGTCTGCAACTCGCTGAGATCCAACTTGCCCATATGGATTCTACCAATCTTATCACCGATGCTGTCCATGCTGATATTCTTCTTGGTGCGCTCCTCGGTGGTCTTGGGCTTGCGCATCGCCTCCTTGAGCATGTCCGCGTCGGGCTGCTGGAGACGACCAAGGCGGAAGTCCATGCGGGGACCGTGCTCTTCGACTTCGACTCTGGGAAGCTTCTGGCCGGAGCGCTTGGTGCGGATCAGGTAGGCGCGCAGGTGGAGGGTGGGTTTTGTCGAGGGGTCCGAGGGGTCGGTGGAGGAGGAGACGGGCTCGTCGGCGGAAACGACGATGCAGTACTGCAGACCCTCGACGTCGATCTTGTCTGAGGGGTCGCCGCGGAAGAAGTCGATGAGCATGGATTTGGCGGTGGTGAAGGCGTTGGCGACGGGGGATTCGCTAGGGAGTTTGTTAGCTAACATTCACTCCTCCTTTTGCCATGAAACCGGGAACATACAAAGCAGTACCGGCAAACACCATCAAAGGCTTGGTGCCGACGGGAACCTTCTTGGTCTTGAACTGGGCGATGCTGCGGAAGGTCTCAGGGTCGAGGTAGAACTCGAGCATGTCGAGCATCTTGTAGTCGAAGGTGCGGCAGAAGGTGATGGTGTGAGGGCGCTTCTTGCTGCTGGAGCCGAAGAGGATGAGCGAGGTGTCGTTCTTCTCGGAGAAGAAGGTCAGGGAGCTGGCGTCCTCGAACGGGTGGACGGGGTTCTTCTTGTGGAAGCGCTTGGCGTGGGTTTGGCGCAGGGAGTAGAGATCTTGCATGGCATCTTGGGTCTGCAGACTGTGTTAGAGGCCATCGTGTATGGGAGGATATGGAGAAGGCGACATACGACTTGGCTGCAGGTGGTGCCGCGAAGGAAGAGGGCGGTCTTGGGGTTCTCGGTGACCTTGGGGGCACGCTTCTCGAGCGCCCTCTTGGAACGGGCTGTCCGCGGCTTGCTGCGAGGGGAGGAGGACTGTCAGCTATCATTCTGTGTAAATTCGATTGTGATGATCGATTGACGTACACTTGGCGGAGCATTTTGGCGGTCTGGTTATGCGATAACGGTGCTGAATGGATTGGGTAGGTATCGCAAGGTGGTGATGTTGGACAATGGAGGAGAGTGGTGTGGACTGGGGACTGTTCGCGGGCGGGTTCTCTCCTTCACCTGCAAATCGTCGTGATGGTCGAGCAAAGAAATTCCAGAACGGCGCTTATCGATAAGAGAGCTTGAAGTCAAAAATTTTGTGGGGCGGGTGGGGTCAAGGTTGTCCCACTCGTCCACCGGGCGCTGGCTTTCCCCTGCCTGTCGTTCAGGGGTTCACGGGCTGTTTCCATTTCACAACGTCACTGCCAGAACCAGAAACATTTCCTGACATCTCATCCCAACAGGTGATGCAGTCGACTTCGAGCTGCTTTGGTTACAGAAGCATGCGGAATTCAAGGTTCTCTTTGGGAAACACAGATTGAGACGGATTGAGATGGTAAAGAGTCATTACATCTGGAATACCGGCTCGACAGCTGAGAGGAAGACTTGGAACATAAAACCCAACATCTTGGGGGAGTTTGTTTACACTACAATTGCGCGACACCATCTTCTTGGTATCCTCCTACTCCTGTTCAGCTCCCGGCGAGTATCATCAATGCTTTCATCCTGCTACCTGGTTCTGTCTTTATCTCCGCTGACACCGAACAGAGCGCCAGTTATTGAAGCAGTAACCTTACCACTGCGCAACATCAGCTTTGCCGTATATTTGCGGTTATCCTCTCCCAGGTTTGCGGGCGTGGCTGAAGCATGAAGTATTCACCCTTCCGTCTCGACTCCGAATTCACTTTACTTCGTCCAACCTGAAGAGACCCCCAACCACGTTAAAACTGTCCATACCCATACGACCTCCGAACCGCACATTCTTGTGCTCCTTCTGCCAGGCTGGAACCGTTGGAGATCTTCGAGCTTCGGCTCCTCCGCCAATGCCATCGGGAAGCCACTTTTCAACGGTTTGAAAAGGGCGATTGCATTCTCGTCAAGCCATTGTCAACCCGAGGATCGTTACTGTTTGGAGTGTTTGGAAACTCGGGCATAAGGAACGCTTCGAAAGTTCCATGCAGTTTCCCGCGACCGAGAAGGCAAAGGCACTGGGATGCAAGCTGTTGTGCCTCGTGAACTTCTTCCGGATCTGTGTGGTTGTAACCTGGAAGCACGCTCCCGCCCGTGAGGCGTGGTGGGAGAGGGAGTTTTGGAGCGGGTTGTTCCGTAGTTGGGGAGAGGATGATGGTGAGTAGCTTGTCTTATGGGCTAGTATCATGAGGTTGGTGTGAAGGGGTGTTGGAAGTCTGGAGATTGGTGGTGTCGAGAATATGTCATGTTGGTATGATTTCGAAAATGCGATGCAGTTCAAAGTTATGATTACTTAGAGGGATCATTGTTGGAGAAGATATTCCTTACTTGGCGATAGCGATTCTTGGGACGAAATATCAACTCTCGGGACTTTGTGTTTGCCCAGAGGCAGCAATACCACGAACCTGTCACGCCTGTACCTTCACCCAAACACCATGACATCCTTCACCAGAATGTAATTTCGAAAAGAAAAAGTTGATCATTCGTGTGAGGACAAGAAACACAATGTGCAAAAAGTGCAAAAACCCAAAAAGAGAATGTTGATCTCCCTCGGTAAGGATCGAACTTACAGCCTCCAGATTAACAGTCTGACGCGCTAGCCAATTGCGCCACGAGGGATATCCAGATGTTGTTAGAAAATCGTTGGAAGCGTGGACCTATATACGGGAGCCTAAAATATTGTGCAACTTGCAACAAGTTGCACCTCTCTCCTTGGAGGATCATTCTTTTTGTGCCTCATGACTCTCCTCGGATGTGTTCCTTGAGATTGTGGATGTTCTGATAGGAACGTGTTGCACTCTCGGGGTTAGGGTCCCTCTTTCTCTTCCTGTCCTTGTACCACTTCACTCATTCACCAGCACTTACCTCCCTCCGTCCTCCTTGTGCATCAGTGGTGCCAGTCGTGCCAGTGTACGAAATCCCGAATGCTGTGATAGCCAACTTTGTCTCACCTCACGTTCCATTTTCCTCGGAAGAATTTTCTTTTTTCTTGTGTTCACCGTCGTGGTCTTACCCGGTCTGTCAATTAACCATTGATTGGGTTTGTGTGTTTTGTTCTTCTTTTCCTTGACTGGGCGCCAACCGAGTTTCTGACACTAGGTATGTGGTCTCACCAACCTTTTCTTCTCTCGAGTCTCGCTGTCAGAATGTGAGCTTGTGCCGTGAGCGGCCGCGTATCTTACCAAAGGAGAGGGGGTTAGTTGGCAAGACATACATACAGGTTCAGCTCCTGCGAACTGGAACTCAGACAAAGCACTGCAGTGCAAGTGTCGGTGATGTAGAGGTATGAGCGTGCTGAGAAGCAACTCGATGCTTCTATCACCGAACTACTCATGTAAGTACCGTCGACTATTCCCACCGGAAATGTATAAAATTCACGGGAATGTCCAAGTCCGGTATGTACGTACTGGCACACCGGAAAGCCATCTTTACCACGTTCTCACTAATAGACGTGGGGGTTACATCCCAACCTCTCTCCAACAGCATTCTCACTGGTCACAGTCTTTGTAAATCCGATACCGAATGAAGATCTTTGGTTCTTAGCAATTCCCCATCGTACGTTTTTTCTCCCTACGTTTTTTTGGGCGTATCTGTTTGGTTTCTTGTTATCCGGCACTAGTGTAGCAACAATAGACTTCCCGAATGTCTCGTGTTCCAAGCTGCATCGTGCTGCCCGTGTCGTTGGTCGTCACATACAACTCACATGTGTGTGTGTTCTCTCCCTGGGCATTGGCCCTACGTATCCTGGTTTTGGCGCAGCATTGGGTCTGATAGGCGTTTCTAGCCCAGACGAGTATAAGAAGGTCTTGAGAAAGAAGAGGTAGATCTGTGGACGCAATCGCGCGGCTCGTTGTGAATGTCTGCTGAACTTTTTGGTGGTCGAGAACCAACGGGAACCAACTGAAGACGGCATTGAACCAACCAACCGACCGATGATCTTAACAAGAGGCCACCAGGCCGCATTTCCTCCCTGTAGCTTTTTGCATTTTCTGCTGTGCTCTCAGAACTTCAGTTAACAGTTCCGGTTGTACGACAGCTGAGACCGCGAGACCGCTGAGAGCCTGAGACCGAGTAGCAGCAGCTACCTTAGGCCAGACCGCGCGGCCTGGAGATGGCCTGGAGTAAGTATCAACAAGTACCGTAGCCATCCCCAAGTTACAATGAGGCGGTATTGGCGGTATTGGCATCGGATGAAGAAGATGTGTGGCGTTGTGATTGTGCAGTTTTGTAAGTCCTAGGCTCAATTTCTGCCGCAGAAAGTGGCTTGCATGGAAATTGAAGAGACGCCTTCCCTTGAGGAGGCTGGCTACCCGGTCAGGTCGGCACATTGTATGTGATGGAAGCCTACCTACAGCGAACAATGAAGTGTTGTAGAAGGCGTATCGCGGTCCCCGGCCACGAGGCGCTTCCCAAGACCCAAGTGCCGGCCGACTTCTAAGGAGACATTTTTCTTAAGCGCATAGGCTGACCGCTTTTCCACTTCCTACAATGTTCTAAAGTAGTGGATATGTTTCAGACGAGTTAAGACAACACAGCACTGGCAAGCGGCGGCTGATTCGGCAAGCGAAAGGGGTAGTTTGTGAATATTCTTTGTTTCTCTTCGATATCGGAGTTTTGTGGTCCTCTGGATTCCTGGAAAAAGAGAAGTTCGAGTACACGTGGTTTATCGTCGCACCCAGACTCGCTCGAGTAGACTAGTGCCGGATCACCGTTACCCGGCTTTTAGGAGGTATTCGGTCGGTCAACCTCTACTGCTTTTCCCTGCCTTGTGTTGTGTTACGGATCCCTCTCTCGTGTTAGGTTGTGCACCACAGAGCTAGGGAACCCGGAACATGAAGCTAGAGAAACAAGATGGATGCATGCCCTGTCTGCCCTGTTGGTCAGAGATATAGTGAACCCGCTCTGAACCCGCTTCGAAACGGCGAACCGTTGTGTTTCTGTCAGAAGTTTGTTTTTCGATAGCGCCGTCCCGTAGATTCGTAAGTGAACAGATCATTGCAGCGGTGGTTTGAAGGCGGGAGCTTTGGGAGCAAACTAGGGATGAGGGAAAGGGCCCGTGCTGTCGGAATCGGAAGTCGTTAGTTGAGGCTAGTGAGGTAGCATGAAGAGCGGATCCTTTCGAGTCCTTGTGTCTGTTTATCCTCATTTTGACGAAGAAGTGTGACTTTGTAGGGATTTGTTGCCAGCCTGCCCCCTGACCTGTGTCGATGACGTAGTTGATAATTTTAGCGGGCGCATCATATCATATCATCCGTGATCCTTCTGGAAGACTAGCGTTTCGATAGTCGACAAGCAAAGACGGTTTTGTCGTTGGCAGATGGGGTGAAGATGGGCAGATATGGGAAAGAGTCAAGGTTGGATATATTCCCCATATCAGTATGTGCATTTTCCATTGCCGATTCCTGTTTCTCGTGTATCCAGGAGGAACCTCGGCTCCCTTGTCCTGGGTGTGGTGCCCGTGGTGGGTGTGGGTCTCTTTTCCAGATCGACGATCGAGAGTCGTTGACTTCCAAAGCTCGCTGTTTCCGGGAACCCGTTTTGAAGCCGACAAATGCAACCCAAGACCGGACTGTTCACACCGGCACACTTCGGAGGAACGCGCTAGATCCGGACAGCTCTTTATCTTTTGGGAAATCCACTCCAGGCAACCTCAAGAGAAGAGGATTCTGTTCCGTCGAAAGTTGGCTGTATGGTTGCGCTTTGGAGGCCCAAAATCAGGTACGGTAATATCCACGCCTTGGCAGCCATGTCGGCCATCCCCAAAGCAGATTAGACGCCCCAAGAGCGGCCCATCGGTGTCCCTCTCGGAGTCGTCTTGGCACATGATGGGATCCATTCTTCAGCATGATTTTGCGCTGAGGAGATCCAAGAAGAAGCGAGGTGCAGCCCACTGTAGCCTCACTTCACATCTCGTGGGTTGTGGTGTTGTGGTGTTTCTTCACACTGGAGGTGACTTCAGTTGGCGTGGTCAAAATGATGATGTCGCTAAAATGTTGCCAAGTGCCGAACCCATGTCCCAAGGGGGGGAAGACAAAGTGGTACAAAATCCGTATACGCGGTAATTTATATTTACCTGGTGACTTGGAAGATCATTACTCATCATCGACAATTTGGGATAGGGGAGGTTCTGAAGAGAGGAACTACTTACTGCTACTGAAGAAGGTCCAAGAAGGCCAATGCTTGGACATGAGAAAGAGCCCGATGAGAGGACCCGACACTTTGATAGTTCGTCCGAATATCGGTGCAGTCATGAATTCCATCCCAGCGTCATAGTAACGGTCAGACTCAACTGCTCCTCACTTTGAGGCAACAAGTTGGCCGTGCCTACCTTTTTATCAAGCTATGCAGTTGGACGGCAGTGGACAAGTTGTTAGTGAGTCCCGTGTCCACCGTACAGGGAAAGCGCCACCACAATGTAAACGAACGCAATCCCCACTGCGGGAGCGCGAATCGTATTGATTGGGCCCGCCGAGCTTGATTGGAGCATTGTACAGACATTTTACACCATTGAATTGGAGAATGGGCAAGAATGGGGCTCGTAAGGAAAAAGAGAATTGGGAAGAGCAAGTGGACGACGGGAAGTGGATGGAAGTGGTCTGCTGCTACTGCTGTTGCTGGCTCCTCCTCCTCCTTCCTCTTGCTGCCTCTCATCCTCATAGCTCCAGTCTCAATCTCGATTGCGCCGAGACGCTTTGTATTTTCTCCTGGTCTTCGTTTCGTTTTTGCCTCGCAGAGTTGCAGACAGTTGAAGTGATCCTCTCTTTGTTGCTATCAATACCACACCTTTTACCGTACATACCTGACTTTCGTTGTTACCACTCTCTCAGCTCCTGAAATCATCCCCACCACTACCAAACACTACAACACAACAGCTACTACAAAGAACAGTACAAGGCGGACTGCCTTCAGCGGCTAGCTCTTCTACGGCTACGGCACTGCAATCATATCATTGGCATCACCTCATTTCGGGAGATTATCGCATTGCCCTGTCACTCCGTTATACAGATCGCTACCTACCCTTGACTTTGCTGTTATAGAACAAGGAGAGAGAGACAACCACTCCGACAAAGAGAAGGAAGAGAACCGAGAGTCAAGAGTCGAGATACAACGGTACCTCTACCTCGCCACTGCTCGCCTCGGACTCTACCGCCCATCAAGTCTCAGGTCCCCGCCCACCCACTATACAAACCCCGGTACCTTCTCTGCCCCTGGATTACACAGAACAACCACTATACTCTCTGCCGGCCAGAGACAGCTTCTCAACCAAACCCGATCCCGACCGTTACTATAACCATATCGCCTTGTGATAATACAATGTTCTAAGAAAACAAGGCTGCCAGCATAGCTGCAGTTCAGACGGGACTTTTCCCTGATTGCTCGACTGCGACTACTATAGCTGCCAGGTTCCGGCAGAGGCGGCACCCAGTTCTCTTGAGGAAGACACTCTAACCATCCCCCTGTTACCTACCTGGGTCCAGGTTCCAATCTCGAGGTCCCCCGTCTGGCTGCTTGCTGCTTGTTGCTGCTTGCTGCATTTTACATGCGTCAGTCAGTATCACAGCACCACCGCAGATTATCCTCATCAATATCACCATCTAGTATACGGTACCCACGCCGCCGGCCCGTATGGATATCGCGAGAACGGTACAAGGCAGTAGGGCCATAGCGCTGTACGCTTTCGACTCTCTCCAGAGTCCCAAACCATCCACCAGTAGCCGCGGGCGAACCAAGGCCGACCACGACGACAACCAACCCAGCAAGCCAAGCACAAGCACGCCTTTCAGCAGGGGCAAATCGCGGCCCGGCCGCACGTCAAGCACCAGCACCTCCAGCACTCCCGCGCCCAGCTCCAGCGGAAACGACACAGCGGCGGCAGACCCAAAGCCGGGAGGCTTGCTGAAACTCGACATCCCCCGCACTGGCTCCGACACTGGGACAAGCATTGGCGCTGCTGCTGGTGCTGGCCGGCATGAGATGAGTGGCCCTGCGCATATACTTACGAGGACCACAGATACCCATACCCACAGGCTGTCCACCCTCTTTACCTCCGGCCGCTGCAACTCTCTTCCCAGTCGCATCGATTTTCTCAACTCTCCTCCCACCAGTCCCATCTCCCCCACGAGCGTTCCCCCGACCCTCCCCGACCTCAATGTTCCTCTTACACTAGACTTTGCTGCAGAGCTTGGACGGTCTTTTAGCATTGGCTCCAAGATTGAGCCTTTGCGTGGTGTGGCCCCGAAGGAAACAGTCGTTACAATCAAGGACACAGAGCCAGAGACACCGCCCGCTATTGCGCCCGTTGCGCCCGCTGTTGTACCCGTCAGCACAACCGATTCGACCACAGCGGCGAAGACGACCACGACCACGACCACGACCACAACCTCGACGGCCCCAATCATCCCCCCCAAGTCGCCAGCGCGAGAACCCCTTCCTCGGAGGAAATCAATGATTGATCGTCCGCGCTCATGGATGCCTGGTTCGACCACGACTGTGATCTATGACGCCAAGGAGACCGCCGAGGAACGTCGCACCAGAAAATTGTCGAAATCGAACCATGCTGGCGGGGCGCCGGAGGCCGCGCAGGAGTCAACAAAGGAATTGCAGAGACCCAAGACGGCCAGTGTAGAATCCTTTGCCGATTATGCGAAGCGCTCGTGGATTTCGACTTCGAGGTCTCCGTCACCACCGGCAAAAAAGCTCGAAAAACAATCGCCAGCGGAGGGGCACAGTGAAGGACGCAGGACGTCCAAAGGATTGCTCGGGCTTGGCAGTAAGAGGGATAAGTCTGCCGGGGGTGTTAGTGGGAGCGCCACAGGGGCAGGTGGTGACGCAGATGCCAGCCGGCCACAAGAAAGGGGCAGCCGGAGCCGAGCTCTACAGCGGGCAAGCACCTTTGTGGCTCGGATGAAACAGCGACCCCAAAGTGTCTTCTCCAAAAGCTCGTCATCCACCTCGGTATCAGCTTCATCTTCAAGTGACATTGACAGCAACGCGTCCTCCGGCCTTGACACCAGCGCTTCCGGGGCAAAGCCCGTTGATCAGCCCACCACTACTACCTCTACCACCACAAAGTTGTTGCAAACAAAAGATGCCAAACACGATGTTTCGAGCAGCAACAGCGACGCCCCATCAACAACCAGGAATTCGTCTTTGGACACTACTGTTACAGCAGCTACTTCTGAAAACGCATCCCAGTCAACCGCAGACACGAGCATCACCATGCCACACCCTTCGTCCGGCGACCCGCTATGGTCGACCTTCCGAACGCTCGATAGCGAGTTTTCCAAATTCGTGGCCAAGAATTCGACCCCCATGCGAATGAACGTAGTACGATCGACGCTTGTACCTTTTCTCCGCAGCACGTCACACCACCCATCCAACTCGAACACAAAGCTGCTCTCCCCTGAAGACTTTGACCGCCGAGCAACAATATTGAACAAATGGTGGAACGGCCTTTTGGACATGTTGGATGCTGGGCAGTCCAGGCTGGAAAGGAATGCTTTCGCCGTGTCCATGGGCACCGGCTCTGCGACGTCCCCTCCTCCCACGTTGGGCACTAATCTACAGCCAGTGGCAGGTGTTGACAGGCCGACGTTACTCGAAACCATCACCATAATCATGATGCGCCCAGAGTGGAGGTCATGCACCAGCTCTTTTCAGCCCCTATCACAACGTTCGCCAGAGGAGCGTGTGCGCGCCCGATCGTCAACACAGTCCACCGCAGACGAGACCGAGTTGGCTGCCATTAACTTTGTCGCCCAATCCGCCGAGCATAATGTCCGGACCATGTTCGTCAACAGCCTTACCAGGCAGATGGCTCTCGTGGTAGACAAGATGTCACTACGACATGCGCCTCTTAGCTTGGTCAACTGGAGCGGCAAGGCATGCGCCTATGCCTTTTTCTTCGTTCCCGGGGTAGCGGACGTTCTCGTGCGCCTTTGGCAATTGAATAGCGATCTTCTGCGCCGGACGTCTGACGAGTTTGGGCTTCCAAGGAGGAGTAAAGGCGAGAGTGAGGATATTGTGGCGCTCTTCCCACCACATCTTGGGAAGTTGGGTTGGACATCAGTCAAGACACTGGGCAACAAGTTGCGCGTAGCAGCAAAGCTACCCCTGAACCAAACCAAGATTGCCTGGCACGGTCCTTGGGTCTCCAGATGGCGAGGAGGTGATACCGACTTGTTCTACGTTTTCTGCAAGTACTTTCACATTCTTTCTGCCGACTTCATGCCGAAAGGCCTTCCTCTAGTTGAGAAGGCGCGTGCCCCAGCGTTTGTCCTGGTGCATGCTCAGCTTCTCTCGACTTTAGATGGCGCGATTCACCGTCAGGCCTCTATGGACGCATTGCTAGGACCACCGATCGCTGATAGTCTCCACGGCACCGACGCCACCATGACCGGAGCTACCGGACTCTCGCTACCCAGCAATGTCTTGAAGGGGATGGACGAGAACAGACTGGTTGCCTTGCTGAAGGACATGTTGTCAGAGAAGTCTGTTGTTGGATCCGAGGTCAGGCATAATTTTGCCGAGTCATTCATGGCCGTGATGGTCGCCGCTACCAAGCGGACATCCAGATATGAGCACGCCGCTTGCTTCATGCTTTGCGACTTCCTCCAGGAGGCACTCACGGCGCTTAACACGTACCAGGATAACCAGAACAACAGCGTCGCCACGTCGCCTATTCAGGAGTCGATGCCCATCTCCGCCTTCGATACCCCTAGTTCGCTCGTTAACTACATTGACTGGCCCTTCTGGTTCGAGGTTGGCAAGATGATTATGGATTCCAACAATACCATGTCCGAGATTCGCATCATCTCATTCATCTACTCAGTGTGGGATGCTATCGTTGCTGATCCGGCACGCAAGGAAAGGCTGTGCTGTGAGTGGTTGTTGACGGAGGAGACGTTTGAGAAGTTCTTCAATCATTGGTGTCCCATGGTTCGCGCCTACTACATGCGTCTGCTGTGTTGGCGTATCTGTAGGGACATTGGAACTGTTAACGAGTTGGATAAGTGAGTTTCCCCGCCTCCCCTTTCGTGGCTGTCTTTGTACTAGTCTGCTAACCATCGCATAGCAAAATCTTCCTGCTTGTTGCACAGCGATTGAGAACTGTCTGGTCGCATTACCTCTGGATGTGGCAGACTGCTGAAGCTGAGGGTCGTACGCCCCCTTCAACAGCGCCGTGTCTTCCAACGCCCGGCAAGCGATTCTTGATCATCCGAAGCGAAGTTCAGCCGGTGCAAAAGCCCTTGTACCTTGGCTTCGACTCGTTCACCAGCTCTTTCCCAGGAATGGATGGCGCCTCCGACTACCAGTTCACCAATAATGACAACAGGTCGAGCATGAGGGTCGAAGAGACTTCCAAGAAAAGATGGTCTCTGTTGGGCAAGGTTCTATCATTTACCGCTTCACAGGCCCACCTACCTAATGGTGCCACAAACGGCAAGCGAACATGGGATGAAGAACTCGAGCAAGCTAGGCGCGAAACGGCTGCGGCCGCTGCAGCTCGGGCTGGCCCTCCTCCGCCTCCGAAGCAGGACTCCTCAATGAACGCCAAGCCGTCATCCGACTCGGCTTCATCAACCGGATCCGCCCCTGTCTATGATGCGGCCACCTTTGTGTTCCGGTTTGCTCTCACATGGCAGGGCACCGTCGGTCCCCAGCGCGACATGGTCCTGTACCGACCTCGCCTTCCAGCTCCCGCCCAGTCCAGGGTTCTCACCCGCGCCGTCGTCTCCAATGGATCTCCCAACGGCGAGATCTACAGCAGCCCCGGCTCGCACCTCAACAAGCCCGGTCTCCCACCCGTCACCCGTCGCTACAGCGGACAATCAGAGACAGGCCTGATCAACCACGTCCGCAACGCTCGTCCTCTCTCCATCGAAACCTCCCCACCTCCACCAGAAAGAAACCCAAACCGTCCTCGCTCAACAAGCATCAACCTCGCAGTCCTCCACGGTGTTGGCGAGTCTGATGATGAAGGTCCGCTGGTCAAGACTCGCTCTGCTGCAAGCATGCAAGACGGCAGCCCTTTTGCCCGCGCTCGCTCTCCTCCTCCTACTGGGTTTGACAGCGAAGTCAACCGTTTGAACCTCGCTGTCCGCGCCCAGAAGCCCGTGGGGATCTACGCCTCGGGTGCAGTGTATTCGGGGAGAGCGCTGGCGGAGTGGAGTCTGGTGGTGAGTGAGTGCAATAGCTTTGTGGATCGGAGGAGGGATGAAGGTGTGTTGGGATTGAGGGATGTGGAGGTGCCGAACTTGGGGGTAGAGGGGATGGGGTTGAAAAGAGGGGGTTAAGAAACTCCCGACACAGACGCCGTAATGGCTGTCAATACCCTTGATGTGGTTGAAGCGAGCATGCGGCGGAAAAGCTGGCTGGAAGGAAGCCGGAATGACTTTGGAATGACATTTCTCTCTGGGTTTTGGATTTGTCGGTTGTTGAGATACCCTCCCTTTTATCACCTTGTACCCTTCATTTTCAACAATGACGGCACATCTCTTTGGACGAGCATTGCATGGCATGGCATGGGGTTTGCCTGCATCATCATCATCATCATCATCATCATCATCTATTACCATCATATACCCACCCACCCGTCTGTCACTACAACGTCAACAAATTTCCTTGTCACCCAACAAGCAACAAAACTGGCGTTCACGGTCAACTTATATCTCCTTGATCACCTAATTCGCTTCATCATCATATGTCGACGCTTGCCTCGATCTTTTTTCATCTTGCTGCATAGACCACACAAAAGCTTCGCACATTTTTTTACATATTTGTTCATATACACACGGCTGGCCTTCACACCACACCGTCGGGATTCTTTGATATATACAAACACATGTCACATATTTCATTGCTTCTCATCCTGTTCATTGTTGCCGCATGGCGCAGAGCTGGCTTCTTCGCTTTTGGCTTCTCGGTTGAAACTTTGCAAGTTTTTGGGGGGGGGGGGGGGGGGGGGGGTAGCTTGATGCGCTTCCGAGGAAGCAGCAGTATTGTTTATTGGTGATCACTAAGTTTGGGGATTAATTGAACATGTTTCACACTTCCAAACATCAGTAGGGTTCAAGGACGGCATGGTGACGCCCCTGGATTGGGTGCGGTGATCAAAGGTGGCTATGGAAGGAAAAGTAATGGAGGCATTAATTACACTGGTGGTAATATACTTTTTGAACACATTTGAGCGTTGACTCGGCGAAGGGTTTGCATATGCTTTGTGATTGTGTCCTATGAGTTTTATAAAGGATTTGCCTAGGACTGAGTGATTTCTGAGAGAATAGTGAGTATGCTAAATAGTATAGTATTGAAGGAGGCGGCTATAAAGCTCGAGAGATCTTCGGGAGGAAAGTTCCGTCCTAACGTTACACGGGATCTAATCCAGACAATAAACAACCTCGCATATTTGCCCGCACATAATACTTGTTTGCCCTGTATATCCGTTACCTCTACTTTTCCACTCTCCTCTTCCCCTCCATCATCCCTCTACCCTTTTATTCCGCTTCTCTTTTCCTTCGAACTTAATTACTTCTAACCCAATATCCTCCACGAAATAATTTCTCAAGCACGTAGGGGTATCAACTACACCTAACCGATACACAGGCATATACGCAACTCCGGGAAATATATATTATACCTACCTAGTCTTTTCTCCAATTCCCATCCCGGGGTCATCTCTACAATCACTATCTTCTTTTTCTTTTCCTCCTTTAATCTCCGCAAATCCTTACCTTTCTTCCCTTTGGTTCGATGAAACTTCAAAATGACTTCTCCCTCAATCCCACCTTTTCGCCGCCAATTGCGCGAGTGTCAAATATCAGATTGCATCGTGCCGCGAGTGGAGACGGTAAGCGCCTGCGGAGGGGCGGGGGCCCGTTTACGGGTTAGATGCTTAGGTTTGGATCACCTCCGAGCTGAGAGTTGAGGGAGAAGTGAGGAATGGGTGATGGAGAGCTGGTGGGTAGGATGGAGTCTCGAATATTGGGGGAGATGTGGAGGAGACGCGATATAGCTGCCGACGACGACTGAACGGCGGATACGATATAGCCAGCAGGCGACAACCTCGATTACCTACCGAGAATATCCACTTGTTGGCAACCGAGTTTACGATATAAGAACCTGCTATCATTTCGATGAAAACGATTGGCAGGCTCGGTTCCGTCTGACTTTGGTTTTCGTTTGGAAAGAAACTTGGGCCTCCAGGTTGATATCATCGGTCATTGGGCACTTCCAGCGTTCGACTCCAAACGAGAGTTTTGCGACCACGAAATTTGAGATATCTTCTACTTTGCGACTTCGAGACGGTAACGGCAACAGCAGAAGCAGCAGAAGCAATACAAGCACCAGAAAAGCAAAGCTCTGATAGAGGTTGTCTGCTTGAGGTCCATAGGCCCCTAAACGGTCAAACGGATCCTTCACCAGGACAAGAGCACTGTGAACACTTGAAGCATCAGAGATCAGCTCACCGGTTTACTCTCGACAGTCAAGCTACCTCACCGCCCTCTAGAGGGTCGAACAGATCCTTCACCAGAGTAAAATCAAGAAAGGACGGGTCGACTGTGGATGGACGTTCTCGGTCAAGGCGCTTGCAAACTCCGAGGTCAAGGTTTCGCATCCTGCGCAGGTGCTTGGAGATCGAAATCATTCGACTTCTTCGTCCTCTCCTACAAGACGACAAGAGAAGTTGAGAGAAAGAAAACAACAAGTCCTTTGATCTCGACGTGTTGCAATCACCCATATCGCATTCACCTGCTTTACCACTGCACTAACACTTACACGCAGCCAAGAAGTGCGTCACTAACAGTGGGTAGGTGCTTTGACATATGCAGATAAGAGTTTCCCTGCCAAAACCTGCACTAACCACCTAGACGGAACAGCACGCGCAAGCACCTGACGGCGCGTTTTGTGTGGGGGGTGTGTGTTTTTGTCGCGCCATGGCGGAACGGGAAGGAACCTCTTGTACGAGTTCGAATACCCCACCGCAGAACACGTCTGACACGCGATCCAATCAGTTGTCGTCGTCGTTGACGTCCTCCTCTGGAAGTAGCAGTAGCAGCAGTAGCTCCCGGTCGTTGTTGACTTCCACTTCTTCGACTTCCTCGGTCCAGCGCCAGGTGCCGCCTTCCTCGTCTTCTTCCACTTTTAGTTCGTCGCTGTCGTCCTGGGTGCCGCATTCCCTGAAAGTTCTTTACCATTTCACTGCCGGCTCAGTTGCTGCCTCGGTCGCGAGCGGTGGTGAACCTACAGTGCTAAATCCCAATGCGTCCGGCGGCGTGCTCGGCCGGTTGCTTACGAGTTCGACAGCGCAATCTACGCTCATGACGCGCAACAATTTGGGGGAGCAAGTTTCCTGGTTAAGAAGATCGGGAAATACTATTGTCATTCCTCAGGGGCCTGTATATCCTGCTGCAACGGCAGGGAGTGCGACAACAAGCGCGATCGAGGACGATTTGTTATATCCGACTCCGGCTGTCACCAACCCAACAAGTCTTGGAGGAGGAGGAGGAGGAGGAGCCCCTTCACAGCAAAGAGCCTTTGCGGTATCAGTCCAACAACCACTGGGACCACCACCACCACCACCACCACAACAACCAACTCCAAACCCAACCTCAACCTCAACCTCAACGTATGCGACTTCGAGATACACGAATTCTACCGATACAAGCACAAACACATCCTCGACAAATGACGCCCGACCCGCTACACGCCAACAGATTGCCCCGGAGGTAGAGTCGACGGATCAGGATACAGTTGGAGTTGGAGGAATGGCGAAGCTCTCGGTCAAGAATAACCTGCCACGGCCGCACTTGGTCTCCTTGTCGTCGGCAGGGTCTGGGTCAGGATCTAGGTCAGCTTCCGCTAAGCATGGAAGTACCAGTTCCAGTACCTTTGATCAACAACAACAACAAAAGCGCCAGCGGTCGCAATCAGAAGCACAACAACAGCAGCAGCAGCAGCAGCAGCAGCAACAGCAACAACAACAACAACAAGCACAGCAACATGCACATACTACATATGCACAAAGACCCCAACCGACACCCCAACAACGACCACCCCAAAACCTACTCACTCCTGCTTCAACCACCGGCGCCAGCGTCGGCCCGCTTCAACGCGCATACTCGGCTTCGTTAGCTGCTCGGCAGTCTCCATCGACCAATTTGATCCGCCCGAAAACAGACTCGCCAGCTCCCCACGCTTTACATCTCAAGAACAAGAAGAACCTCCGTCACCCCGCGCCCACGCCCGACAGTCCTATCGTGGACGACGACATCTTTTCCGACGCCGTTGATCTTACCGAAGAACTCGATCATGACGACAGCAGGTATGACCACGATCGCAACGACAAAGACAAAGACCAACACACCGACAACGACAACACAGTCGCTTCGAGTTCGCTAATAGGGTTCGGCGATGACAAGTTACTGTGGCGGGAGGACTTTGGTGAAAGAGCGGATCCGGTCGATGAAAGAGGTGGGAGCAGGCCTCGCCAGGTCAAGAAGCGGAAGATATCAAATGACTACAATATGAAGGATGAGGAGGTCTCGCTTTTTGACGAGGAGGACGAGGAGGACGAGTTTATGGATATTAATAAGCTGGTTGAGGGCGATCGGGAAAGTACTCCGAGGCCGAAGGCTACATCGAGGTCTGTGTCGATGAGGCTGCCGCCTACGGTTACGCTGCAACGGGGTCGGTCTCCTAAGAGGAAAGAGGCATCGTTCGAGAAGCGCACAACGGAAAACCAGCAACAGGCTGAAAGAGATGACGAGCCTTCGTTTCTCTCGAGTCCGGATGTCGACAACTCCCGCAAGAGAAAATCTTCTGGATCTCCGAAAGGGTTGAGGACGCCAAGACCACAGCCGAAACAGACGGAAGATGTCCCAGGAAC
Source organism: Neurospora pannonica FGSC 7221 (assembly GCA_009805235.1). Lineage (NCBI taxonomy): Eukaryota > Fungi > Ascomycota > Sordariomycetes > Sordariales > Sordariaceae > Neurospora > Neurospora pannonica. The sequence continues at coordinate 37,119 of RANY01000183.1, forward strand.
GACCACCGCCAAAAAGCCAAGGCGCAGTGAAGTTATGGACTCGGAGGATGAGGCCTTCACTCCTCTTTCTGCTGGGTCGCTGCCTAGGAGTGCGGAGTCTTTCAAGAGTGGTGGGACCACCACACGGGAATTAGGTTTGGACGAAGACACGGTAATGGACACGCCTAGTCGGCCACCAGTCGAGTCCACTTTGCCAACCCTAGAGTCTGTGGAAAGTCGAGCACCACCGCCGCCCATGCATCTACCATCACGGAAACCTCTGGAACCGCTGAACACACCGCGCAATCAGCTGCTTGAGTCGGTGGAAAGGCCAACACAGCAGCCGTCGGTTGGACCGAGTTTGACCGCGGCGAGTACTGTCGGACAAAGTTTTGCGCAAAGTAGCACACTCGCCGAAAGCTCCCTGCCGCCGTCAATGCCGCCACCAAGTGAAGATCCCCTCAACACAAGGGAGAACAGCAACTTTGAGGAGTTTGACTACAAGCTTCACAAACCTCTACTGGAACTCTTCGTTGGCCGACCCGCAATCCTGGAAAGAGAACTGAGCGCCGTTAACAACGAGCTTCAGGAAAACATGGTCAAGCTGCGGGACTGCCTGCGACTGCCCAGGGAAGAAAGAGACAGGGCACGCGAAGAGGTCAAGAAGGAAAAGGAAATGCTCAAGCGACGGGACATTGCGCTCAAAGCCCTCCAGGAAGAGCACAAGTCTTACGTCAAGAAAAGCCAAGAGCGAGATTCCATTAACGATGAAATTGTTCGCGCTTATGCGGAAGAAGACGAGGCTTACGAAGAGCAGCTGATGGCGCAGGTGGACAAGTTGAATGATGAGGTTGAGGTTATCGAGAGGAGGCTGACGAGGAATATCGTGGCGGCGGGGATCACGGAGAGAAGCTTCGTTGACCTAAAGAAGGAGGAGGAAGAGGAGAGGAAGCCGATCATCATAGCGACTCCGACGCCTTCGAGGAGGACTGAGCCCCCGGTTTTGCCGACGACGGAGTATCATAATTCTCAGCAGGTCATCTTGCAGACTCAACATCCTGCTGTGCAGCATCAGCAGCCTGCTCACAGGATGCCACCCCCTCCGACGCCGAGTTTTCAAACGGCGCGCCAGACACCGGCGTCGTATCAAAGCAGACCGACCAATAACTCCTTTCCTGATATCTCAGCGGAAGAAGCAATGATGTTCGATGAAGAAGACCCCTTCCTGGAACAGCACGCCCCAGCTTCTGCTCCCTTCCAGGCCACTCTTCCTCAGCGTAACAGCCCGTTCAAAACCGCACCACACAAACCAACCCACGGTCATGATTACTTCGACGACGAGGACGACGACGCCGACCTCCTGGCAGCAGTGGACAGCGTCGAGACTTGTACTTCCACGGCCACCACCAACAATCAGTTACGATCACGGTCGGTGATGTCGACATCCACGGCGACTACGATCAAACCGAGGAAGCGGAATGAGAATGCCAATGCCAAGAAGGCCAAGTCGTTACAGGCAAAGCTGTCGATGCCGCCCGAAAAGATGAAGTATGCGTGGTCGAATGATGTGCGGAAGGCGTTGAAGGATAGGTTTCGGATGTCGGGGTTCAGGGAGAATCAGTTGGAGGCTATTAATGCTACTTTAGGGGGGAAGGTGAGCTGTCTCCTGTCTTGGAAATGGAAGCGAAAGAAGTGTGCTAACTGAGTGGGAAACAATAGGACGCCTTTGTGTTGATGCCTACTGGTGGTGGTAAAAGTCTTTGCTACCAGCTTCCTGCTGTGGTCAAGAGTGGCAAGACCCGTGGAATCACTGTCGTGATTTCCCCCCTGCTAAGTCTGATGCTGGATCAGGTGACCCATTTGGCGAACTTGATGATCAAAGCTTACGCCTTCAACGGAGACATGAATTTAGAAATGCGCCGAATGGTGTTTCAAAAGCTTGATGCTGAGCATCCTGAGCATGAACTCCAACTGCTTTATGTCACCCCGGAAATGGTAAGCAAGAACCAGCAGTTCGTCAACAAGATGAGGGACCTCTACAAGAGGAACAAGCTGGCCAGAATCGTTATCGACGAGGCTCACTGCGTCAGTCAATGGGGCCATGATTTCCGACCTGATTATAAAGCTATAGGAGAGTTTCGTAAGAGGTTTCCCGGAGTCCCTGTCATGGCATTGACGGCTACGGCAACTCACAACGTCATTCTGGATGTCAAGCATAACTTGGCAATGGAGACCTGTGAGACTTTCTCGCAGAGCTTTAATCGGCCGAACCTTTACTATGAGGTCAGGTTGAAGGAGCAGAATCTGATTGCCCGCATTGCGGAGTTGATACACGAGAAGTATGACGGCCAGACAGGTATCATCTACACCTTGTCGAGAAAAAGTGCGGAGAACATCGCCAAAAATCTCCAGGAGAAACACCGCATCAAAGCCAAGCACTACCATGCCTCCATCACCACCGACGAAAAGATCAACGTTCAACACGAATGGCAAACCGGCCAAGTCAAAGTCGTAGTAGCCACCATCGCCTTCGGCATGGGCATCGACAAGCCCGACGTCCGCTTCGTCATTCACCAGCACATTCCCAAGTCCCTCGAAGGTTACTATCAAGAAACCGGCCGCGCCGGCCGCGACGGCAAGCCATCTGACTGCTACCTCTACTTCGCCTACGGCGACATTCAATCTCTACGCCGCATGATTGCTGACGGCGACGGCGACTACGCGCAAAAGGAGCGTCAGCTACAAATGCTCAACCGCGTGGTCAACTACTGCGAATCGCAGCACACGTGCCGGCGCGAAGAAGTGCTCCGCTACTTCGGCGAGGAGTTTGACTACAAACAGTGCAAAGACGGATGCGACAACTGTCGGCATGGACGCATCTCGAAGTCGACGGAGATGAAGGATTTTACGGAAATCGCCTTCGCTGCGATCGAGGTGGTGAAGAGCCAGCAGCCCATCACGCTGGGTAAGCTGTGCGATATCCTGATGGGCAAGAAGAAGAACGAGCATGGTGGGGTCTGCCACTTTGGCATCGCCAAGGGGAGCACGCAGAGGGAGCTGCAGAGGATTGTGCTGCAGCTGAACTTTCACAAGGCGCTGGGCGAGGATAATATTATGAATGGGGCGGGGATGCCTATTACATACTATGTTGTGAGTGCTGCCCGGGTTACCGCTTTTTTACTTACATCTTTGCTTTGCTAACACTGCATCTTGCATTGCAGGCCGGCCCTGAAGCTGGTGCTTACCTTTACAATGGCAAGCGGTTGATGCTGCCAGTTCCCTCGAACAAGTCCGTCGAACCCCCGTCTCGGCCTAAGCAGCGGAGCCGTCGTGTCGATGAGGACATGGACGAGCCTGAACTTCCTACTTTGCGACGACCGCCAACATCAACAAATGTCTCTTCACCCGTTCGAGCCACCAAGAAACGGAATTCCGGAAAGGTTTTACCGACCCTCATCGCCGACTACGAAGAGCCCAGCTCCGACGGTCCTCACGGCCCTCTCCACGCCAACGGCTACGAGCGCGACAACTTCGTCGTCTCCGACAACGTTGAACCCGACGAGGAAGAAGAAGCCTTTGAGCCCGTCCGCCCTTCCCGACGTGGTCCAGCCTCCCGAGCTACCCGTCCCCAACACCGGCAAACCACCCTTTACGACACCCTCTCCCACACCCAACAATCCCAAACCCTCTCCCAACACCTCGCCACTCTGGGACCCCCCATCGACGCCCGCACCATGCAAAACCCCCGCTTCGCCCAGCTCGAAGAGGTCCACCAAGACATTGTCGATGCCTTCGTCGAAGAAGCCAAGATCTTCGAGGAGGACTTCCGCAACAAGAATCACATGCGCAAACCCATCTTCACTGAGACCCAGTATAAAGAAATGGCGATCCGGTGGACGCGCACGCTGGACCAGATGCGCGCGATCCCGGATATCAACCAGGATAAGGTGGATCGGTACGGTGCCAAGTTCATACCGCTTGTGGAGCGGTTTTGGGGGAATTATAGGGATATGATGGGGGGCGGGTATGATAATCCTTGTGTGGCTGATGGTGCGGATGAGGGCACCGGGGCAGGGAATGGGAGGGGGAAGACAAGTGGGAAAGGGGGGAATAAGAAGGGAGGAGGGAAAGAGGTAGTGGATTTGATTAGTAGTGATGAGGATGAACCTCAACCTCGTGCACCACCACCACCACTACGGAATCCGGGGCGGGGAGCACAAGGAGCTCGGGCAGCAGCACAGCAGCCGACACGCAGGGGACAACAAACCCAAACCCAAGATAAAGGTCGAGCAGTAAACCGCCGCGGAGAACCCATCGAAGAACCACAAGAAGAAGAAGATTACGGCCTAAGCGACCTCGACGACGCCGTCGATCCAGACGCCACCACCGCCTCCGACAACTCCTCCGGCTCCGACGATGATGACTCAAACCTCGAATCCTCCCGCTACTTCTCCGGCTCAACAGGTCCGCCGGTGTCCAAAGCCGTGCAAGACGCCAGACTTCGCGAACAGCTGAGCATGTATACCTCCGGCGGAAGCTCCTCTAAAGGTAGCTACGGCTCAGGTCGTGCATCGGGATCGGGTTCGAGAGCGTCAGGGTCGGGGTGGAGGGGGGGAGGAGCAGGAGGTGGGAAGAAATATTACAGGAAGAAGAGGGCTAGTTCTTCGGCTGCTGGTGGTGCCGGAGGGGGGGTTACGAAACGGAAGGCGTCCGGGAGTGGGACGAAGGGGACGAGGAAGAGAGCGGGATCTACGGCTGCGTCGAAGGGGAGTAGAGGAGGAGGAGGAGGAGCAGGGTCGAGGGGAGGAGGTGCTGGAGGAGGAGCAGGGGGAGGTGCTGGAGGAGGAGCAGGAGGAGGTGCTGGAGGTGGAGGAGGAGGGGGATTTGGTGGGATGGGAGGGATAAGTGTTATGCCTCATTAGCATTTACACCCTAACCCCTAACCCTCGCCCTTCCATCCGCTTACTGCCATCATCTGCGGGACTGCCGACCTGTATGAGGCGATGAAGCCACAGGTAGAATTTTGGACAGGGAACGTCAGACTCGTAGTGACGACCTTCTGCAGTATTGTCAACTTCCTCCCGTCTGTCAAGATCGTGGAGCCCGAAAGGGGGTGGTCATTCGTGGAAAGAATAGCACGAAGGGCCTCGGGTTCGCGGAATATGGTTGAAATGAACCGATCCTTTTTTCCCTTCCTTTTGGGTGGTTGCATTTATCGTGTGTTATGGAAGGGAGGATGCATTAGCAGCATTGAGTTTTATCATTCATCATTCGTGGAGTTTTCGTCGTGGAGTTTAGGTCAGGACAGTTAAAAGGGGAAGTCGAAAGGCTAAATCGAAAGGATACGGCAGTCAAGCAGTCGGTGGATTTGCGAAAAGAAGGCATGTAATACCCAGCTCCTCGGCCTCTTTTCTCTTTTCGCGGTGTTTTTACCAAAACCGTCAGGCGGCATCAGGGAAATCGGCAGCATCAACAGAGCAGGCGAACAACCAACAGCGGGGTGCCTCAGCTGTGATGGAGGGACCTCGGATCGACTCCTGCACCACCTCTTGTCCACTCTGCGTTTATGGCATGGCAACAACAACAACAACAACAACAACAACAACAACAACAACAACAACAACAACAACAACAACAACAACAACAACAACAACAACAGCAACAGGACCAGCAGCAGACACCATGGGCAAAGACATTGAGAACAGAAAAAAGTCGAACGCATACGGCAGTGCCCGATACCCTTCAGAGGAAACACCAACGACAATCTCGACCATAATACCAGCAAGCCAATGCTTACAAGTACCTGCCCAGGAATGTTTCCCCCGAGGTATTAACGCTCCATCGCTCAGTACCACCAGGATCTTGCCGACGACCTCCGTCCGCATGGAAGCCAAAAAGGCTTGAGAAGGAGATGGCGGCAGGAGCGCGAGCGTGAGCATGAGTGGGAAGCAGCGCAGGCTGCCCAGACAGACACAATATGATCAGAACCGCCGGTCGGTCTTCTTTGCTCCAGGGAGTTCGAAGAGGGTCCACGATTTCTCCTTGATTATCGCCCGACGACAAACAGAGGATGAAGCCGATGAGGGAATTTACTGCTGAAACCTCTGATGAGCACTTTCCCCTTTCCCTTGCGGGGGCGGACTTCTTTTTCCTTGTTTGATCAGGGGGTTCACTGTCGAACATTTCGATTCTCGCTCTGTTGCAAAATGGTCAGAGGACAATATGGGCATAGGTACCTAGCGATAGGGGACTTACACTCGTTTGATACCGGCGCGTCGGCAATTTTCCAGGACTTTCCTCCAGACAGACCGACCAGCGATTTTTGGCTCGCATGGCCGAGCTAAAAAAAAAAAAAAAAAAAAAAAAAAAAAAAAAAAAAAAAAAAAAAAAAGAGTCGAGTGATTGGCGTTACACCTTCGCCGTCGAGGAGGATCAGACCAAAGCCAACCACCGAGGCAGCTCGCCGGCAGGTGCCTGGCCGCTACCATACATACGGCTACAAAGCTCATGACAACCAATTCGGGTGGTTATTTTGGTATTTTGGGCTTGTGGATGGGTGACTAGGTGCTTTCTCGAATCGTGGACTTTGAGGTAGCCTTTCGGTGATGGTGATGGTGATGGTGATGGTGGTAGTGACAGTGGTTTGTTTACTTGGAAAAGGGGTTACTACAGGTATACACTTGGTTTGCGTGGGACTGGGACGGGAAGTGAGAGCACTCACTAGGTTACGTAAGCATTAGTCTATAGACATACTTCAGGGTACGGTAATAGAGGTAGCATTGGGGGCAGCCGTTGATTCCTCAGTTTGAGGCATGTTGCTTTCTTTTCTCTTCATCTAACTCATATCTGCTTCTAAGCTACCGAGGTAGTAGTCCATTCCCTTCCGATCCTCTGTCGTCTCTCCTATCTCTCCTCGTATTCACAAAGGTAATTAGATACTACCCTTCCTCCCAGACTCCCAGTCCTCTCTCATCAAGTGCCCAATAACCAAAGTATGAAGTGATGTGGTTGTGTGAATGCAAAATTGCCGGTGTAAGAATGGAAAATGATGCTAAATGCTCTCTTTCATGTCCTTCCTCCATGAGTTGTAATCCAGTAATCAGTTGTGCCAGTTGTGCCAATGTGGTATATGTAAAAAAATGCCATATGCATGAAAATGTGTGTGTGTCTCATCCTCCTTTCTCTCAGCCTCCGTGTCTGTGTCTCATGTTCAGCCTGCTCTCATATATATAACTTTCCCTCATTCCTTTCCACTTCCCTTCCCCTCCACTCCCTTCTCCCTTCCCCTCATCCTCTCCTATGGCTTAACATCCCCCCTCAACTCCCCCTCCACCTCCTCCCTCACCCCTCTACACCACCTCACCACCGCCTCCTCAAACTCCACCCACATCCTACCCCCTTCCTCCGGATTCTCCAGCTTGCCATCCTTCGCATATTGCAACCCCAGCGCATCGCACTTGATCATCATCTCCCACCTCAGCTCCGCCGCCTTCATCCAGTACCGCAAATTATCCGCTGCCCGATACGGTTTCTGCGTGTCCGCATGAAAGGATGGAATCGCACCAAACCTTCTCCTACTCTTCCTCACCGCGCAATTATGCAAATGCACCAACCTAATCCCATTACTCAGCTCCCTCAGAAACGGCGTCGGTTCGGGATTATTTGACGAGCGATCAATGGGCGTCCACCTCGGCAAAGGCGGGAGACTAGACAGCGGCGGGGGTAAGGGTAGACCGGCAAACATGGAGTGAATGAACGCTTCCTCGCGCTCGATCTGGTTCCCGTTGTCGTGGGTTGGCCAGTTTTCCGGTTTTAGCCAGGTCCAGGACTCGCGCTCCTTTTGCTCGGCGGCTTCCATTTCGTCTTCTTTGGAAAGCATGTCGCGCAGGGATTTGATCCATTGGTTCATCATTTGGAACTCGTCGTCGCGCATGCCGCCGATGAACCCACGCGTGGCCATCTTTTTTAAGATGTCCATTACTGACAAGAGGTCGGAGCGAAGGTCTTTTTCGGATTTGATGGCGTCTAATCGGTCTGGGCGCTCGTGGGAGGTGTAGTAGATCTTGGCGGCGCGGATGGCCAAGGTCATGACGTCCAGGATGTGCATCCCTTGGATTTCGTACCAGCCGGTGGGGTTGAGGGGGACGGTTGGGGTGACGGGGCTGGAGGATTCTTGTTCGGAAGAGTTGTGTTTGGATGTGTCGGAGAGGAGGATGGCGGGTGGGACGACGACTCGGTCTGACGGCGAAGAAGACTCGCCCGCGGGCGCCGTGGCTTCTTTGGCTTCTTTCAGGGATCGCTCGGCGGCGTCGAGGGCGCTTGTTAGGTCGGACCGAAGCTCCTCCATCGATGGAGGCTTGGGTATCGGCTTTTCGCGGTGGTTGTACGTCGAAACCGTCGGCGGAAGCATATGCTGCGGGTCTGATTCCTCATCATAATCCGATCCGTATTCCTCCTCGGGCGGCTGGAATTCCATGTTGTGCTCGTCTCCCGTGGGCGACCTGATGTCGGGCTCGAGCCCTGGGGTATTTGGACTGCTGCCCATGGAGGCATAGCTCGAATCGTTTTCAAAGTTCAAGACTCTGGGTATGGTGTAATCGCCGCCCTCGAGCATGGACAAGTCGAGTGTCTGCGCCTTTTGCTGACGTTTGCGAGCGAACTGGGCGCCCTTGCCGTCCAGAAGTCCCGTCCGGGCGAAGTAGTACTGCAAATGGGCGATGCTTCCGAGACTCAGGACGGATTCGCGCTGGCGGGCGCTCTGGGCAAAGTCGGTTCCTTGAGGGCGCATGTAGCCCCGTCGCTTGCTGCTGCTTCCTGACGAGATGGAGGAGTTAGCCGTCAACGAGTCCAAGCTTCCGGTAGAGTCCCGTATCCACGAGTTATCGCGGGATCGGAGAAAAAAGTGGCCAAGCGTACTGATGTCGGAGCGGCGCGAGGTGATGGGAAAGGTGCCGGACGAGGAGCGCGAAAAGGCCGAGCTGGCGTCGCTGGCGAGGGAGTCGCGCGAGTGTTCCGTGCTTCCTGATCCGTGAGAGATGGCCGAGGTGGCAGAGGCACAGCGCATGAACTTGTGAGCGGGAGCGCCAACGGTCGGCGAGGGCAGAGC
>RANY01000184.1:0-46172 GCA_009805235.1 Neurospora pannonica FGSC 7221
GTGGCGGCCGCCTGGCCGTGGGCTGGACTGCTCAGGTCGCCGCAGTGTGAGGGGAGTTATCGTCTAGTTCGTGGACAGCCGTTGACGTTGGCGGCCACGCGTAACCATCGACCGATGTTGTCCATCTGAGGCAAGTGGGAGTGGACTAGTAGAAGCTGTGAAGGTTCACGACCTTTAGAGTATACGACGACCCTCGAGCAGTAACACATAGTACCACCCCCTTTCGCCCTTCCTATGCAAGTGTAGCAGATATGTGATATCCAAATGGGGCTGGAAGCAAAAGTTGCCGTTGCCGGAGTGGAGGTTCCGTGGTCCGGTGGTGTAGTGCTGTTCGCACCACAACAATACCTCTACTATGGGGGCACAGGATCAAAGGATCGAAGATTGTGTGTGTCCGAGCAAGCAAGCACCACCCACCACCCACACCCATTACGCACGAGAAGGAAGAGAGATGACAAGCTGATACGCAACCTTGGCGCGCACAAGTTGACGTGGAACATGCTTCATCAAACCAGGCAGGGCAAGTCATACCGAGCTCCCAGTTGTGTTTGTGCAACCTTGATGACTGAAGAGGCGAAAGTTTGGCCATCCATCAGCAGATATTGCCCGGCTTGTCAGAAACTGCCCTAAAATCGTCGGAAGACGGCGGTTGTCGACCCTTTCTGTATCTGTATGTCGGGGGGTGCCACATTGACGACATGAAACGTGGAGAGAGAACATGGAGGCGAAGTGTATGTATGGAGTGGTCCGCTCAGAGGTGTGCCTCCGTCGTGTCAACCATTTAGGTCCGAGACAATTGGATGCTCGTAAGCGATGGAGTAGGTAGTCGTGCGGGTGGCCCAACATTATTGCATAGAGTGTCAGCCCTATTCAGCCAGGTTGCAACAAGCCAGGGCAGATCTCGGTTCCGAGATGTGCATTTTCCGGTGTGTGTGTGTTTGGCGGATATGGGGCGACAAAGATAGAATATCCCCTAATGCAGTTTGTGTTGTGTGCCTACCTCCTCCTATAGTCACCGCGACCTCCTCTGTCTCTGCGGTCCCTGTCATAGTCTCGGTCGCGGTGTCGGTCACGACTACGGTCGCGTCTGTCTCTGCGGTCCGAGTCTCGATCATCTCCGCGGCGGTCAGCATCTCGGGTTGGCCGTCTGTCACGGTCGTCCCGACGGTCCCTTCGAGGACTCCTACTGCGATCACGATCACGATCCCTAGACCTTGACCTGTCACGGCCACCAACATCAGGTCGAGGCTCCCTAGGCGCAGGCTTATCACCATCATGCCTTCCCTTCAAGTCCTCCACTCCATGCACCATCTGATAGCTATCGTCATTCCGCCACTCAACATCCTCATCCCTATACTTCCTCCATTTCTCCAACTCGTCAACACCACCCCACCCACCCCCTCCCCTCCTCGAGGCACTCTTCCGCTTCGAGTTCGTCTCCGACCGCCACACATCACTCAACTTGCTAACACTCTGACTGAAATCCACGTGGATTCTCCGGTCATCAATCAACACCGAGTCCATCTTGTAGTAAGCCTCCTCGCAGCTCTTCTTGTCTTCGAACTCGATGAATGCATACTGCAAACTGTCTCCCGTCTTTTGATCCCTTATCACCTCGCAGCTCAAGATCTTGCCAAACCGGCTAAAGATGAGCTCGAGATCTTCGTCCGTCGTCACTGGGTTCAGCTTGCACACGAACAAGACGTTCTCGGGTGGCTTGACTTCGGCGAAGGGTAGGTCGCCCATCATCTCTAGCGTGAGTGCCTGTGCGGCGGCTTCGCGCTCTCGACGTTTTCGTTCTGCTTCGGCGGCGGCTTCTTCGCTGGCTTCGACGTCTAGTAATTCTTCGCCTTCGGCAATGCGGACGGTGGCTAGTTGGGCCTTGCTGGGTGGTGGTGAAGCGCTAGGCTCGCGCATACCGGCCGGGTCAGGGTAGGGGTCGTCGAGAATGACGGTGTGTTTGATGCGGATGTCGACCAAGGGGTGACCGCGCTCGTCGACGATGGCGTCGTTGATCTTTTCGAGGACATCGAAGCCTTCGACGACTTTGCCGAAGATAGCGGCTTTTCCATCGAGGTAGTCTGTGTTGTCGCCGAGGGTGACGATGAATTGGGAGCCGGCGAGGCGGGTGTCGGGATCGGAGGGGTGGGGGACCGTGGCCATACTGACGGTGCCGCGTTCGAGATGTTTGAGTTTGGGGTGGAAGAGGGCTGGGAAGGTCTTTTCGGAGGGGTCGCCGGAGAGGAGGCCCCAGATTGACTGTCCGCCATCGGATTCGGAGGACAAGGGACCGAGGGGGTCGCCGGTCTGGAAGGAGAAGGACTTTTGTACGGAGTGGATGGGCGAGAAGTTGTAGTATTTGACCTTGCAGAGTTTGAGGAAGCTGTCGGTGGTACGGTAAGTAGGTGACTCGTTGGTTTGGGTAGACCAGAGATACTAACTTCTCGCACATCTTGGGCGCGTAATCGACCAAAAGGTCAATCACAATGTCGCCGGCGCTGGTCTCGAGGAGGACCGACATGGTGGGCAGTTGTGGGTGTCGCGTCGAAGTTTAGCGTGTGCGCATGCGAGGGAACAGATAGGTAGGTAGACGCTGTCAAATGGCCCTCAGCTGTTGGGCTGTGTATCAAGCCGGAGCTGTCTAGCTTTCGAAGTAGGCCGTCGATTGGAGGTCTGGAAATGGGATGTGGTTGTCGTTGTCTTGGTTTGTTCTGTTTCGCGCCCGTCAATGTCAATGTCAATGTCAATCGCAGTGACGTTTGCAATTCGTTCCATGCAAGTCGAGAAAAGTTGCCTGCCGCGAGAGCTAGCTCTTAGTTGGCCCAAGCTCCTTCATCTTCATGGCACGGAAGCACGTGATCTCCCATCCTCTCCAGTTCTTCAACGGCTCCGACAACTTGCATCTTCGGGTTAGGGTTCACTAAGCGAACCATTCCACCGAGCATTCCACTTCCATTCCACTTTCGCTGCACCAGTCTCCAGATCCCGTCGTTGTCGTTCGAGGTCCAGATCACAACACCAAGGAAATGGTCTAGACCAGCTACTCCGCAATCCCACCACGTTAACCGGGCGGTCGGCTCGCTTCCTGTCTTTCCTTGAAGTCTTGGGGTCTAACGCACCATCGCCAACAAAAAGCTTCGCGGAACTTGGACTCTTGGTACGGAGATCACTCCGGGGACCGGCAGCAGCGACTACGATCGGGATTGCAACACTTTAACTGCGACATGGCGATGATCTCGAATGCACTCCTCGGGTTACACAATACACTTGAAACCGTCACTGCACGCCGACCGATACTCAAAGCGCCGACGCAGCATATACGAAGCAATTCACATCCAGCATTGGAACCTAGGATCCATGATTCAAACTTTTGTCTTCTTTCTTTCTGCCCTCCCAGAATTGCCAAACCAATGCCAAGTACCATATCGAAAACCAACCAAACACTAAAAATTACAATAACAAATAAGTTTTTTGCCCCTATGCATAGACAGGTGATGCGACTCTTGCCATCCAGTTCCTCCTGGTCCGTAATGTCGCTTTTGTCTGTCCCTTCTTTCCCGTCCCCCAAAGTTCCATAACATGCTGTTGGTTGAAATCCTCCGAACTGATGATAATGATGATGATGCTTCCACTCCAGTAGCTATTCCTCCTCGATTCTTGTGCCCGCTGAACAGTCCCGAAAATAGAATATCGAATGAATGCTTGTTGGCGTCGCGATGATTGCGCAAGGGCGAAATTACCCGACCATTTGCTGGAACATGGTTGTCCCATGTTTCCGCCATCTCGCGACACAGCCATTCTGGGATTCCACTTCCCGGTCATGCCATGCTTCCCGAACCCGGTGCTCGAACCCGGATCCTCGCGGGCGAAGCGAGATGCTCCAACTGAGTGGGCTCCATACAGGGTTCCATAGAAATTGGCAATGTCGATGTCATCGCATGACGGAGACACACTCAAGATTGCTCGGCTGAAGATTGCTCCGATATTGCTGGCGGCCGGTGTTTCCCGAGGGGTCGGAATGGCTTCGAAGCTTCGACAAGAACCAGTTCAAAAAATAAAAACAGAAAAAAGACCAGACAAAACTCCACGCGTAACAGATAACAAGACAAAACAATCCGTAAACTCCAAGCTAAGATGCAAGCAAGTCGTAAAAATGCCATGCAAGACACTATATGGGCCGCCAACATTGGCGATCCAAAAGAAAATGGGGAAAGGCGAATGCTGACCAAGTGTAGACTTTGTCAATCCGTCAAAAGATGTCGTCGTGACAGCTCTGACAGATGACGTCGCAGAAGCAGCTTTTTGTCCCGAGACAAAGCTCCCGCTGTCAAAAACTCCGTCCGGCTCCGGATGACAACCAGCGGCAGTCACCTCATCGTAGCCCCTTACTCAGACCCGCAAGCAGATCCCGCACTCCTCCTCCTCCTCCCCCTCCTCAACTCCCTCTCCGCCTCCATCAGCCTTCCCTGCACCCAACTCCGAAACTGCCTGTTCCCCTCTCCCCTCGTCGCCTCGCAATTCAGCAGCTCCGTCAGCGTGCGCTTGATTCCCTCGTTGACATCGCACAGCTTGGCCTCTTCCAGCGCCACCTCGGCAAGCGTCTGGTCATCCAACCCTGACATCATGGACGACCCAGCCAACGAGCTGGTCAAGCTGGAGGAGCTACCAAAGGCGGAAGCGCTGCTGCCCGGGCCGAAGCCACCGGAGGAGCGTTGGCGTTGTCGAGGGAGGGGGGAGGAGCGGCCGTGCGGCGCGGAGCGCGTGGGTGAGGTGGAAGGGCTGGAGGGCCGGAGTTCGTCGAGGTGTTGGACTAGACTTTCGTGTTGGGAGTGCAGGGCCAGGTAGGTTTGGAGGGCGAGGTCGCGGTTGTGGTAGGTGGACTGGTCGTAGGGAGAGGACATGGAGCGGGAGGACATGGAGGAGGGGGGTTCAGGCATGGAGTGGAAGGAGAGGGAGGATTGGGATAGGTAGGCGTTCATTTTGAAGGTTGTGATGAAGATGAAGTTATGGTTGTTGTGGTTGTGGTTGTTGTGGTTGGTAGAGGTATGCACCTTGTGCTTGTTGTGGTTGTTGTTGCAGGTCTGATGTCTGCAGAGATACTACTGATGCTGCTACTGCTGCTGCTGCGTTGTAGTATGGTGATGGTGGTAGAACCGCAAATGGCCGGATCATCGGACGTGTGTATGTGTTTCTTTCTTTGCGACCGGAGGTGAACGAGATGCCTCGGTGGTTTTGTCCCTTTTGCTTTCCGACAAGTGTTGTAGTTCTGACGTATTGGTGAGGCAAGATTTGGGGATAGCTTGGGATAGCTTGGGGATAGCTGTTTTGGTGTTCTTGTTGTTGTTGTTTTTTGTGTAACGAGTCGTGCGTGTTGTCTTTCGCCCGATTCCGTGCGTTCTCTTTCGCCCCAACCGTTCAAGAAAGCTGAAGAGATAAGGGGCAGTGATGGATGATCGACAGAGATGATGTGTTGCTGATCGGCGGTGGTTACTGATGTGGTCCGGTGTGGAAGGACGCGCGCACGGAAAACCTGTGTCGAGTTTATGTCGAGTTTGGGGATCTAAAAGTCCAAGAGTTGAAACGGCGAACGGGCCTGCTTATACAACTTCTTCTTCGGTGCTTCGAAAGCGACTGTCAATTCGTCGGGCAGCGACTGAGCAACTGAATGCTATGGCGACTGCTTGTGATGGTGTGGTCGGTGTGGTTCGCTGCGACTCGAACCTCCACTTCAATGCGCTTCGATTCGCTTGGTTGGGTGGTACAAGCGTTTCGCGGTTTATAATGGAAATTCCGTCAAGCCGTCTTCACCCTTCTTGTTCTGGAACCCACGGTCTTTTTGGAGGTTCAGAAGCGAATTGGAGATTTCGTTCGATTCGGTTGGGAGAGATTATGTACTTGGAATTGGATGTATGTCGGTAAAGAGATCCTGGTTCTGGTTGGTGGTGGGGCGCTATAATGTTGGATGGATGTGTGGATGTGGATGTTAATGGATGTTGGTTTAATGCGACTGTAACCTTTGACGGTTGCCTGTTGCTTTCGTTTGGCTGTCTGTGTTTCTACCCAACTTATGTTAATATGTCGAGTCAGTTGACGATTACGTTGGAAGGAATGAAGAGAGGGAAACGATGAGGTGATGTGAATCTGGGAAGCCGTGTGGATTAATACTTCTCGAGGTACCAGAGCACTCTCCATGCCACCCAGTGGTCCCAATGCCTTGCACGAATCACACAGTTTTAATTTAGTCTACAAAAAGACGGAAAGCTCCAGAGGCCAGCCCCTTGACCTTGTTTTCTAGTGCAAAGTTTACCGGGTCGGAAGACGGTAGACGGGCGACGGGGGGGGGAAATCATTGATGAGGAGACGAAGACTTGGACCCGCGGGGCAAGCCATCAATAGCGTTGGATTTGGGCATTCTGGCCAATAGCCAGCCGTTTGGGATGGACATGGCCCCTAGGCTAATGTACCTCCTGGTACCTACATTGGTGTCGCCTACAATTGGTGGCGGACGGGGGGAAGCCATTCCTAGCTTGAGGTTTGAGAGAGATTGATGCCGTGCAAGTAGGAGAACTGTCTCGCGAGTCGGGAGAAGCCATGGATGAACGAACAGAGAGAAAAATGATGAGCATAGATGATCCGTAGAAGAACGACCTTCTTACACTAGATTGCACATCACCGTCCCCAGAGACAGGGGCAGTGAGGTGATGGCGGAGTGTTAGGGAAAATGGCGCGAATGAGCTTCACTACCCCACCTGGCAAGTCGACTCCACAGTGTCCAAAATAGTACCTGCACAAGTCTGCTTCCAACATCCACTTTCACCTCACACCGCTCACCTCCATTGCGGTGTTGATTTTTTGCCTCTACTGCAAAAAGAAGGTGAGAGGCACAAGTGCGGTTTCACATCCATATACGAGTCGGAGTTTCTATGGGAGAGCTGATAAGAAGCCGAGGTGAAAACAGAAAAGGTAAAAAGTAAAGGTGAGGACTGGCAACGTCCAAACAAGCTTTGTAGGGCAGGGAAATGAGAAATCCAAGTCCAAGAAAAGAGTGTGGACAATTTCTCAACGTTGACAGCAAGAAATGAACATGTGTGAAGGAGATGGACCAATGCACTGGGTACTCTTGATGGGACTGGGGTCGGTGTCAAATGGATAGTGGACCCTAACAATTATTTTGGGGTGTTGTCCGCCTTCTCAGGATGCGGCTTGGACGGTTGACGCTTCACGGGTTCTTCCTGGTTGCATGTCTTTTCCGCATCTTCAGCTCTTCACCAGGCAGCAAAATGCATTCGGTCCACGGACAGCCAAAGATTCACCACCACGTCGACCTTGTCCTCTCTGTCGCCCACGGTTTGCCGCGTACATACACGATGTTGATGTCGTGGTGAACAACACTTGAGACAAGGGATACCGAGGTGGTAGGTCACAGTTACTTGGCGGTGACCGACAGCAACAGCACCTCACAGGGGGATTCGATATCAGAGACGGGACGTGAAAAAGAAATCTCTCTTCACGGCATCTTCACATGGTCGCAATGATATGAGGTTGCAATTCGGCCGGTGCAGTGTCTCCTTTCGGGCGCTAAGATTGTCACCTCTTTGGGGAGATTACACCCGTCGGTTGGGCGAATTGGACAAACCCAAATGGCAACGGGGTTGATATAAAAGGCAGGAAACGACCACGATAACGCGACAATATCTTCAGGTTGGCGCACCCCAGGCGCAGTGTGGCTGTCGAATGCTACTTTGGCGGTGCCTGAACAATCAATGCGCCGACGTTCGTGGACATCGAGTGGCTGAGCTGGACCGACAAACCGTCACATTTGATCGTTCTCGATGAAGCCTGTCAAAAAGCCCAATCTGATACTGCAGTGATATCGAGACCGTCGTCAGCTTCATCCGGCCTAAACGGCCCTGAACGGACCTCGCCGATGATATATGTTTGGTCCGGATCTCTTTGCCAAGTTGGGATCAAAGGCGCAGACTATCACTGGGATCAAAGCCATTTCGATATCACTACAGCACTGCTATCTTGCTGCCATCAGCCATCAGCCATCAGCCATCCGTCATCCGCTTGAGGCTGAGAACAACTCGGGGTTTCTGATGTCAGCTATGGCAGAGCATTCGTTATCTCGCTGTCGCTGAGTTGGCGCTGAGAAGACGAACGGCAGCGAGCAAACAGCCACTGTCACTGTTCAGTGAATGGCTACTCGGATACCTATCAATGGAAACTCAACATCATCCACCAAGCATGACGCGTTTTGGATCTTTCTTGCAAACAAAAAGAGACGAGGGGCAACAAGGGTACTTCAAGATACTTCCTTCCCCCGGAGCATCAACCGAAGACAGGCGGGGTAATTGGACGACTTTTGTTCCGTCTCTTGTCCAACTTCCCCTCTTTCTCAATTCGATATGAAACGGGCAACAACGGACAAGAAGGCAAGAACAACTTTGAATGACGTCGGGAAGGCGGCTGCCCGCACTCTTGCTGCGAATGCTGACACTTGACACTCGGTCCACATTGGTCTAGATTTTGCGATTAGCTTATCGGTTATGCACTTGTTTCTTTTTGGAGTCTTGGGTGATGTCTTGGAGCTTTTCCTTCTCCTCGCCAATCTTTGTGGACTCTTGTTCTTCAATGCGACGACGTTGACAAGCGTGCTTCTCTCGTCGCGTTGCGGCGTTGCAAGATCGGCCACCATGACGATAAAAGTTATCATATCCTCTCCAGCTGAACGACAAACAAGCAAGCATACATACATACGTACCGCCATACCGACAAAGTGGAAATGACTTTGACAGCTCTTGGCTGACACCTTTTCCTCTCATCTGGCAGACTGTCGGATGGCAGCATTGATGTGACCGATGCGAGGAAATCACCCGTCTTTCCTGGCCATCACCCGTTTCCCGCACGGAAAGATGCACGAAACGCACAAAAACACGGGCGACAAGCCGACAAAGACGGGAGACTCGCGCCGAAGGGTGCGAAAGGTGGCAAGTCACCACGTGCTTGACACTAACAATTACTGACATAAATTACCCGCAGTTTCTGCTAGTGTCACACGCCATCGCCGATCTAACTCTTGTCTGATCGACGGTTAGACCACATCAGGCAAATATCGAGGTCGATCATATTCGCAAAGAAACATTGATGGAATTTTGGTGTTTGTACCTGCAGAGTGCGGCGGACTGTCTCCTCTGAAAGTCGCAGTTCAAACGGTATTTCTTTTTTTGGCAACGTCATTCTGCGCCTTCTCGAAACCTGAACATTTCTCGGCGTGATCAAGTGATCCTGTCCGTCCAATGAGTTGTCCACCCACATCTGGCAGACCGGGAAGCCGCTCACACACCTCGTTACCTCATTCACACACCTCATTCACACACCTCATTCACACACCTTGACACCGCCAGTGACGACGTCTGTCGGCTTACGCCCACGACCCTTGGACCCCCAGCCAAGGTATTAAGCATCAACAAATTCAACAGAATCGTCCCTCACCGGCGCCCCCTCCACCTTCTCATACACATCCGAATGGCCGTAAAAATAAACCGAACACGTTACGGTCAATACATTACACCTTGAGTATACTCTTATCACGCATCCCAGCGTCTTTATTATACCTTTGAACCTAACTTCTAGGCAGTTCCTGAATTTTCCAAGGGACTCTGGCCGATGTATTTTCAAATTATTGTGATCCCTATCACAGTTTTATAACGGCCTTTCCTAACCAAAGCGAGCCCTGTCATGTTCGGTTTATTTTTACGACCACTTCGACATCAAAGTACCCCTAAGTCTGATGCTCCAACCCCCACTCCCTAACCTTCTCCCAATCCCTACACGTGTGCGTCGTCCCCGTGTTGCCCACCATCATCTGTCTCCTTTCACTCCATTCCCAGAACAAGGCACTGGTATCCGCTGAGCACTGCACTGACTGCCGGAGGCCTTCGATGCAGTGTTCTAGGTGGATGGTTTCTTCTTCCAGGGAGGTCTGAGTGTGGGAGTGTTGGGAACGACCCAGAGGTTGGGAGTATGACAGATGGATGGGGCTAGGGTACTTGGATGGATATACGAGTTTGCGGAGGGTATTGAGACAATGAAGGTTGTGAAAGACGGCGAGCTGGATCACGTAGGATTGGGGGTCTCCGGAGAGGTGGGTGTTTTATTGGGGAGCTTGGAGGCGGAGGAAGGGGGGATTAGGGAGAGGGACATGTCTGCAAGTGTTAGATGCGTCTTGACTCTGGATACGGCTCCCGTCTCGAGGAAGTGAGATGGAAGAAATGCGGTAGGGGTGGGGCAGGAGAGGGTTCTTACTATTGTACAGGGGCTTCCCACTTGGCGTTAACTTCATCGGAAGAGCCCTGGTATTCGGTCCTGTCTAGGTGTAGACCGCTGTGGAAGACAACAGTCTCGTATGAGATTACATCGCCGGCGGGTGCTAGTGCGTCCTGTCAGTCAAGTGATGGGGATGAGAGATTGAGGAAGGGTGACAGACTGTACACCGGGTTGGGAATGCATCGCCCTGAGCATTGAGTTGATGGCTTGTGGAACCAACCGATTGCTAACACGCCGACGAGTGTCGCGTTCAAGGCTAGAGAAAGCCAGAGCCATATTGGTGAGCTGCTACTCCCTGGTGGCTCCCTGAACAGCGAGTTGCCGTCTTCTTCGGCTGTTTGGTGGAGGAGGCGCTCCTCGTCTGAGTCCTCGGGTGGGCTTTTCCAAGTCATGGTGCTTGGTCTGGAGTTGTTCCGAAGATGCTCTCGAGCGAGACACTGAATAATTCACTCGAGTGGGAGAAGAGCGTTTGTTTTCCGTCAAGTTGATATCTCAGCAAGCGAACTCGCCATTCATGATCCCGCCAAGAGCATCCAGTTATCGCCATCACCTGAGTTTTCACCGGAGTCTGACACTCGTCATTCACGCAGCCCCGTTGGGGTCTAAAATCTCACTCCATTTTACCGAGAGCTTACCTCCTTCCACATTTGCGTACAAAGATTCGAACCATGCCTGCCCATTCTTTACACCTTCTGCGATCCTTTTCTGCATCGTCGTCATCAGTTCCCGTCGGACAGTTTTACCCCTCACGGTTCCGGACCTGGGATAGGGTGATTCGGATCTTGAAGGAATCTCACCGTCGGATTCTGATTGTGAGGTGCCATTTACTCAGAAACTGACCTCAACACCTTCCGTAAGTTGCGGACGATGTTGATCACCCCGCAAACTCGTGTTAACTCTCAAGATGTTTGCGCGTTTCACCAAGATGAAGGGGGATCGAGAGCCGCGGACACCCGCTCTTGTTTGAGAAAGACAGGTATAAAGACAGGTGGACTTCAGGCAGTGGTAAAGACAGCATCATCACCATCATTGCCATCCTTTACAGTCCCAACACCATCCCTGCCATCCTCATCAACATCATCAGAAATCACCAAAGATGCAACTCACCAAAGCCCTCGCCGTCATCACCCTTCTCGGTGCTGCTCAGGCAGCCGCCATCCCTCCTGTGGCTCCTGTTGGTCCCGATGTCAAAGCCATCAAGGGTGGACAATCCACCGACATGACCAACAACGTTGCTTGGTAGAAAAGGGAGGTCGAGAAGGAGGCCAAGGAGGGAGAGCCGACTACTGATATCATCAACAAAGACGATGTGGTTCCCGGTGGCGGCCCCTTTGGCTCAGGATGAGGAGTAATGGAACGGCTGATGGGACCATGGTAAGCTGCCTTCACTTGATTACGCATGAGTATAACGCCACTAACAAATGACTTGAGATTTAAAGTCACAGTTCCAACTTTGATGATCCTGGAGTGTTCACGAATCTGATCAGAGTCTATTGCCTGATGTCGGACATGATCATTGATGACGATCATGACTGCTTATATACTTTGCTATTTCTTTCACAATCATTCTCCAAATCAAGACCACTTTTGACTCTTGCTCTCCTCCATTCCCATGAATTCCATCATCCTAACGGCCAGGCGCTTCCGAAATGGGCAGTCCAGTCGTATATGCCGTGATCGATCCTCTATACTCCCGTCGGTAACACCCCTTTCTCCAGATGCATAACCTCTCCCCGTCATTTATTCACGCGCCCTGCCTTTCTTCTTCCTTCTTTCCTCCCTTCATTTCGACCTCCCGTCCTTGCCATCCTTCCATCCCCCTGGTGCTCCAACCCAATAGGTTACCTCAGCTACCTCTCCTCACTCAGAAATCATCCTCAAGATCCATGTCCTCATCCGTAGGCTTCTTGCCAGGCTTGGTAGGAACAGGCTTGCTAGGCACGGTGGGAATGGGTTCGCCGAAGGTATAGAAGGGGACGAGACCATCAAACTCGTACTCCTCAGGCTTGTTACCCGGCTTGCTGGGAACGGGCTTGCTAGGGACCGTGGGGATAGGCTTGCTCGGCACGGTGGGAATGGGTTCGCCGAAGGTATAGGGGGCAAAGACGTCCTCGGGCTCGGGCTTGTTGCTGGGCTTGGTGGGAACGGGCTTGCTAGGGACCGTGGGGATGGGCTTGCTGGGAACCGTGGGAATGGGTTCGCCGAAGGTGGTGGGGAGGGGGATGTTGAAGATCATTTTTGATGGTGAGTGTTGGGTGGTTAATGGATGTTGGTGGTTTTGGTTGTCAAGTTGTGGACATTGTTGAACTAGTGGGAAGTGGATGTGGTTGCGATGTGCTGTGCTGTTCGAAAGTAGCAGGAAGGGGCGTAGGGGGGCTCTTTTTAAGTTTCATGACGACTGGAAACTGCTATCGAACATGATGGGGAGAGGAGGAGACATCCGTCATTTGCCTTGACATTGACACTTCATAAGGGTGTCGCCGTTTGATGACACTGACTTGTGTTGGTGTATCTAGTTTTCACGCTCTGCCAACTGCACCCATATGAGATTGGAAGAACGGGGAATGGAACAAGGTACGTCCCCAACATCACATCTTCGTTTGCACAGTTTCATGAACCGAAGCAACAGGTTCTTCTTACAATCACCGCCGACAAGACTTTCTGAGCCAGGGTACTCGCTCTCATACACAGCATCGGCCATAAGCCGAATAAGCCATGGGGATAGCCATTGTCAATACAATCTAATGCTGGTTTGTTTGTTAGCTTGGTACTCCTGGTATAGGTACTGGACGAGATCTATCCCGAATTGTCCCAAACTTTACAAAGACAAATTGAATGGCTGAGTACGGATTATAAAGGTATTAATAGGATTCAATATGACATGTTGAAAATCAGAAATAGCATATTCAAAGTAAGATTACGCTTTGATTATGGAACGAAACGAGTTAATTAGATATAAAAACGCCTAGGGAAGTTGACCCGAGGTCTTGAGCTAACAAACAAACCAATATTGGACTGTATAGTCTACCCAGAACTAGTACTATTCACGACGCAATCGAAAGACAGCCAAACACCGGACGAGATATGAAGGACATGGAACTCGGAGCACACTTCATAGCAACATGCTTCCAAATACACCCTTACTCCCTCCACTAAAGGGAAACTCCATCCCTCTCCTATTTCACCCGTTCGTTGCCCCCCTCCTCGGTGCCCCCAATCCAGCGATACGGATCCCCGATGGACTCCGAATTCGTCACAAACACCCATTGAGCAATCGCCAGCTTCAGACCATGAGCAGTGTACAACCTGAAGGATGTTTCTACAGATCGAAAGAACGGACAATTGAGGAAAAACGAAACAACATTGAAGCCAATTCACACTTGTTTGCATCACTACCTGACACCAGCGTCAACGTCAGCCATACAACGCCCGGACCAGACCGGACCGGACAACCACCCCCCTAACTCTCACGCCTCACACCCCCACGGACCTCAGAATGCCCCCCCTTACCAAATCAACCGTAGCACAATGAAACGACCCCCCCAAGCTATTCACATGTTTGAACGGCAACCTCACCACCTCCACCCCAAACTCCTCTTCCAACCACCTCGCAAACCTCTCCTGCCTCTCCTCCACCACAATCGTCTTCTCATCAATACTCAGCGCATTCAGAACCAACCATTTGGAGCACATATACCTCGGCGGTCCCTCATCATTTCCCTCCCTACCCCCCTCCTCCTCCTCAGGATTCCACGGCAATGGTCTTAACTCCCAATCCTTAAAAGATGTCATGCCTCCTCAGTTCCTCTTCCGTGACCCGCAAAGGGTTGTAAACCAGCAGACCGTCCCGCAAAGGCAAGATGGTAGCATCGATGTGCATCGCGTGGTCGTCGGTGGTGGTGGTTAGGAGCTCGACGGTGTAAGGGGCAGGAAGCACGGCGCGCAGGTAGTCGACGCCTTTGGGGTTGGTGACGTGGGAGAGCTGGCCGATGAGGACGGTGCCGAAGCGCATGAAGTCTGCGCAGTCGAAGGCGGGGCGGGTGTTGTTTATTGCCCATTTGTTTCGAGTTGGGGTTGACTTTTCGGTCCGCTCGTTGATGATGCTGGCCTTGTTGTTACCGTTTGAATTTATGTCTTTGGGCTGCTGATTCTTGTTCTTGTTCTTCCCGTCTTTCAGCCTGTGTCCCCCTTCCTCTTCCCATTCCTTGTCCCCATTCTCAACATCATCCAACAACCCCTCATACACCGTATCTCCCCCCACAATCCTCGGGGCACGACACACCCTCACCGACTCCCATCCCTCCCTCACTCCCTCCACAATCTCTTCCAAAACACAACCATAAGCAAGCTCCACCTCCTCCTTCCTACACCCCCACGCAAAGCACGCCTCAACCACCGTACTCCCCACAACCATCAACCCATCCCTCGGCATAGCACCGGTATACCCACCCCTGCCTCCATTCGCCTTGCTCCAGCCTACCTCTTGGGTCTGTACACCTTAATCCCGAAGCGTTCCGTCATAACCCGCGCGAAATTGTCGAGCTCTTGGTCGGCTTTGGCGACGATGCCGGCTGGGAAGGGGTGGTGAGGACGGAAGTGCTGGTGGTAGGGGGAGGACATGGTGGCGCGGATCATGTGCGGAGGCTCGGAGGGGAAGAGGGAGTGGGAGGCTCGGCCGATGATGAGGGAGTGGAGGGGTGACCATTCGTTTGTGGCTGAGATGGTAGGGGTGGTGGTGGGTTTGGCCTTTGGGGACGTGGCGTCCTTCTTCAGGGCCATGTTGGAGGCTGTTGTGTCTTCTTTGAGGACCATCTTGGGAGCGGTTTGGACTGTTGTGTATGGGCTTGGTTCGGGGTGTAGCTTGAGTAAGATGCGAGAAGTGCCGTGTACCGGATTCGCCTTTCCCAGGTCTTCGTCCCGGTATATAAACGTTTCAAGACGCCATGGCCGAGGGACGGACTCGATCTCATGACAAGATCGAAGAATTACGTGCCCCAGCAATGCCTTCAATCTCCCCGATGGTTGGCGATATCCCGCTCTTCTGGAACCTCCAGTCGTCGCTCCATTCCTCGGTTTATCTCGTCGTCCAGTTAGCACACCAGTCACGCAACTTCAAGCTCGCCTCAGCTAGCCATCTGGCTGGGATATCCGAGCCATGAGCGTATCAAACCCCATCCACAGGGTTCACTTCACTTCCCCATCCCAGATGGACAAAAGGGCGGAATGCCACCCGGTGAAGCCTGATGTCGTATGGCGCCTTACCCATCATCCCCAAATAGTCGGTTTGGTAATGGAAATTCTGTAGGCCTGTCGCTGGGGATACCATCTAGTAATATGTCTCACCGGGCACGGAATGACGTGAATGCCCTGCATTTGCTGCGTCGTCATCTTCGGCCTTTTGGGGGTGGGGGCGTCCCGGATTTATTCCGATCTTTGTCTCACGTCGCGGGTCGATCCGGTCCTGTCGGCTTTCGGATGCAAAAAAAAGGCCACTTACCGCCCCTTCGTGCCTCATTCGGAAAGCCTTGAGTATTTGCGGGGAATTAATGGCAGAGAGTGCTTCCATGTCATCTGTTGTGGTACTTTGGTCTTCGAGTGACAGACCCACTGGGGATCAACGGGGAATAGAGGGCTTTGTTGGGTGTTCGTCGCGGTTTTTGAGGGAGAGGGAGGAGATAATGACGAAGAGGGAACCAAAAGCTCAGGTGGGAGCAGTAGGTGAGGGGAGCGGAAGAAACGAAAGGAAGGGGTACCTTCCCTACCCCTCCATGTCCTTCATCCGATATCAAATCCCCTAATGACCATATAAGGGACCTGGTTGGGTACTCTTCCCAATAATAACCGCTTGGTCAGATGGCACAGTGGTCTACCGTTTGAGTCCCCAAAATTCAAAACCTATTGCCTGTCCGGATCGGGAACGGTGTGCTAAGACACGTAGAGGGGTCTTCACTACCTAGTAGCCGGTCTACCTATATGGTATCTGGGAACACTCCAGTCGACAGAAGCATACGATTCAAACGGTTCACCACTGCTCCGAACGAGCGGTTGTTGTTTTTTGCTCTTTTTTCTCTTGTCTGGAGAGGTGGTGCGTTCGAACAGAGGTCGGTGACTTTTTTTTGTATCTTTCTCAACTCACTTCCATTATTACCGTACTGAACCAAGCCTGACTATTAAAATTCTTTGCGGCGCTACTCGATTAGCGTTCACGTGTTGACTTCGGAAATGCCGATGTGTCGCCATCTAGTCCATCATCTACTCACTCACCCTCCAATCCCTTGTTAGGAATGTGGGAAAGCTCGCAAGGGACACGGCTGGGAGAGTCTGATGTAAGTTAACGCATGACGGTGGGTAGACTTGGATGGGATGAAAGGGAGATGTGTTGATAATGTATGTAGCATACTCCGAGCGCGTATGATCACTCACTAACAGCCGGCGCCTGCTTCTCCTCCCTCTCCCTTGCTTCCCTCTCCCCCTCCATCCTCGCGCCCTCTAACGCCTCCTTCTCCTTCCTCTCCAACGCTCCCGGCTCCGTGATATCTACCCCCAACCTCATCGCCTCCGCCACCTCCGCCGCCGGGCCGGTGAACCACCGTCTTGCCCAGACCACCCACGACCCTATTGAACCAACCGCGATGATACCCACCGCCACCACCGTGTAGTTCAGCGTCTGGCTCGTGACCGGGTTGGCAGTAGGCAAGCAGAAAACCACCGTGATGAAACAAATCCACAAGCATGCCGCGCCAGCGATGGGACGGGAGAGAGCGCCGAGGTTGAAGGGACCTTTCATGGCTGTAAAGTTCTTGTGCCAGAAAAGCCCGATGAGGATGGGCAGGCCGTAGCTGAGGTAGAGGCCGATGGTGGCGATGGAGGTGGCGGCTGCGAAGGCGACTTCACTCCCTAAAGAGGGGAGGGCGAGGATGAAGGAGAGGGTGGCGGCGAGCCAGACGGTGCGGATGGGGGACTTGAAGCGGGCGTCGACTTGGTGGAAGAAGGAGGGCTGCTGGCTGTTAGTTTTTTTGTTCTTCGCTGAGAAAAGAAGGGGGGATAATGGGGAAAGGGAACTCACGATGCCTCTGTCACGCGCAAACGAAAACATCATCCGCGAATTACTCGTCATGCTGAATAGCCCACAATGCCAGATACAAACCATGATCAGGCTGAACAACACCAACGCGCCGTTCTCGCCCGCGACATCCACCAAGATTTGCAGCACAGGCTGTCCGTACCTGCTGTCCAAAACCCTTTCGAAGTCCTGGATGCTGAAAAGGAAAGCCATGAGCACGAAGAACCCAAACAGCGAGCTGAATCCCACGGAGCTGACCACCCCGATCGGCGCAGACCAACTCGCCTTCTTCGTCTCCTCGCTCAGATGTGCGCTGGCGTCGAAACCAGTGAGGGTGTACTGAGACAGCAAAGCGCCGCAGAGGACGACATACGCCGGGGATGCTCTCTCTCCCCACCCTTCCGTTCCTTCCTCAGCCGCCGTCCCGTCATGATACGTCCCAAACACGAACTTGGCGCTCTGGAGCTTCGGCGCCTTGGCCAAAACAGCAATACAAAGCGCCGTAATCCCCGCGCTATGCAGCACAATGCTCACATTATTCAAAAACCTCAACCCCTTCACCCCAAACGTATTCACCACGCCATGACTGACCAACAGCGCCGCATAGATCCCAATCGTCTTGGCAGCCGTCGGTTCGTAATCCGGGCTCTTGACCGTGATGGCTGTAGACACCAGTCCCGCCAGTCCGAAGGTGATGCCCGTCGTGACTGCCACTTGACCGAGTAAGTTGAACCAACCCGTTAGCCAGGCCAGAAAGGGCGACCATCGCGGGGGAGCGAGCATGGCGGACCAGAAGTAGGGGCCGCCGGAGGTGGGGATGGCGGAGACGATTTCGGCCATGGCGATGGCGACGAGGAGGGTGAAGAAGGATACGACGATCCAGGAGATGGACATGACGGCTGGACCGCCGGTGGAGAGGCCGTAGGAGAAGAGGGTGGTGAGGCCGGTGACGACAGACTGTGGTGGTATTAGTGGAGGCTGAGTAAGGGGAGGAGGGAGGGAGATAGGTAGACTGACGATGATGGAAAAGGAAACGCCAAAGTTGTGAGCAAGGCCCCAGTCGCGGTTGAGTTCTTGCTTGTAGCCGAACTGGGCGAGGCGGGACTCGTCGAGTTCGTCGTTGCCGTCGCTGCCATTGCCACCGGCGTGCGAGGGTTGCTCCAGGCTGGGTTGGACAGAGGATATGGGGTCTTGAGTGCCCATCTTGATGGTTGTAGACAGAGGAGCTTATGTCGCCGTTGAGGCTGAAGTTGGACGGGTGAGACAGAAGAATGTACTTTGAGTGATGTGTGGTAGAGATGTAGAACTCGATGCCGGTAGAAAAATGCAATGGAACCCTCGATGCTCACTGCGCAAAGGTGATGTAACCAATTTCAGTCTTCAAGTCTTATGTCACTATCGGCGGTGTAACACTGGTTTCCATGTGAACATTCCGCGATCTTGGAACTCGAGAGACAAAAGCAGAGAGAAAGATGGAAGGAGGGAAGAAGAAGAAAAAGGTAGAGAACTGAAGACCACATGTCTTTCAAGATAACCTTGAAACATGGAATCAGCAGCCACTCACAACCCCCCCTCGAACCGTTTGGACAGTCGACCCCAACATCACCGTGGTGGGTTAGTTTGAGCTTATCTAGGCTTTGAGAGGCTGGATGGGCTGGGGACAGGCTGGGGATAGATAAAGTATCCCACTCAGATACCACTCTTTTATCGATGGTTATTCGTGATCAACGAATGATAGCCGGAAAGGGCGTTGAATATGTTCTGCTTTGGGATAAGACGCGGCTTGGCCGAGTGTTGGCGAGGAAACATGAAAGGCGGGAGAGTTGCACTGGGGAAGGGCCGAGGTTGTATTTTCTCGTTTATGTAAGGTATTGATCCGTTGTTTCGAGCCTCATGTTTTCAGGTCTTCAAAGGTTGAGCTGTAATGAACAACAGAATGATGAATACAGAGTCCGGTCGGGAAGCCGAGAAGACAAGTCCAGTTGACGTTCTGGGGAAATTGTTAGACGCGCTGCCCTGCGCTTGATGTTGGCCCAGTCGCCGGCCGGGAGGAGAAGTGGGGTACCTGGCTGCATTGGAGATGCCTGCCGATAACTTGGAAATGTCAACACCACAACTTCCATCACCACGCATCGTCTTCCTGCCATCTTTCGCTTCCAAATCAATGCAGGAGCAGCAGCCTACATAGTCGAGGTCCGGTTTTACTTTACCTGCCTCGTCTTTTGGCTCGAACATACCTTAAAACTTGCTGCATTTCGGAACTCATCACGTCGGGCAAGTGGTTGGTGGCCCGTGCTTTCGACGCTCTTTAAAACCCCCCAGCTCCCAGCTTCCCTTCCAGTCTTGGAGAGGTTCGGTCCTTCAACTTCAGCCATCTACAAGCAAACAGGAATTCCGGATATTTGTGACTCTTGACTCTTTTCTGCTGGACGGAAACTTCTTACACAATCACGTTAATAATTCATTCATAATCAATCACACGTCCTCCAAGTCCAAGTTACTCGCCGAGGTACCCCCCTCACCGTGCATCACCTCGTGAGAACCTCAACTTCTACATCAAGTATCAGACACACCGAGACACCAAAACACCAAACACTGCATCAGCCCCTGTCATTCACACCACTCACTCACAACAACCGGGGGCACTCACGCCCCAAACACCACAGCCAAAATGTCGTCTCGCAACCGCCAATCCCGCAACCCCAACCGCAACTCCTCGTCCAGCACTCAAGGCGAAGAAGCTCAGCTCTGGTCCCTCATCAAAGACGAGATCCGCGAGTTGGTCGAGTCCATAAACACCTCCAACGACCAGGTACGCGCAATTCTCGCTCAGGACTCTCTAATTGCCAAGTCACGTGAAGCATCAAAAGAGAACTCGGAAGGAGAGAAGACCGACATTGCAGCCCTAGAACAAACCCTCGACACGCTCATCCGCGCCGGTGTGGGCGGTGCCGACATCAGCAAACAAAAACTCCAAGAGGTGATTGAGCATGTCATGGTCTTGCGAGCACTGGTCAAAGCGAGGGAGGAGAGCGAAGGTGTGGTGCATAGCGTAGGCACGCCGGGACCTCATTCAAGTAGTGCGGGACGGGACAGAAACAGCTCCAGCCTTTTGGGGAGCGGAGGGAGGTCGAGTTCGGTCAGGGGGCATGGGGGAAAGGGGGATCGAGGAGACCGTGAAGGGAGGGACAGGGACCGTGATCGGGGTGACAAGGACCGTGGTGGGGACAGGGAGAAGGGGGATAAAGAGGGGGTAAGGGATCGGGACCGCAACTCGGAGAGGCTGGGTGACAAGTTGGGAGACAAGGAGAGGGATAAACACAGCGACCGCGATCTTAGTTCTATGTACGACTTTGACGGTGCCGGCGACTCACCTGTCCCCTCTCCTCTCTCAAGCCACACCAGAAAGCTCGGAGCCAACACTACCGCCGGCAGTGATCGGGCTTCTACCGCCCGCGACAGCGTGCCTCCCCGCGACACGCCCTCCAAGGATTCCGTCCCTCCGGAACCCAACACCAGCACCACCTCCAACGGCACCACCTCAGCACCTACAACAGCAGGCGCCACCCAACGCGCCAAAGTCACCTTCCACAAGGGCCAAGACGTAGTCTTCAAGCCCAAACCCTCTCCCGCCACGGGAAACGAAACCACCGAATGGATGCTCGGGCGCGTGCAACAAGTTCTCGGCGAGGGTAAATCCCGTCGCTACCGCGTGCAGGACGCCGATCCCGATTTGGATCCGGACCAACGCGTCGAGTACCGCACTTCTGCGTCAAGCATGATTCCCATCCCCGCCGCCGGCGAAGAAGAAAAGAAGCTGCCGAAGCTGGAAAAGGGCAAAGTGGTGTTGGCGCTGTATCCGGACAGTACGACGTTTTACAAGGCGGAGGTGATGGGAATCGAAGCTGAAGGCGAGGGGGAGGGCAAGGAGAGAGTGAAGTTGAGGTTTGAGGGGGAGGAGAATAGTGGGACGCTGCAGTTGGTTGAGAGACGGTTCGTGGTGGAGTATAGGGCTTAGAAGGCTGATATCGAGGATGATGAGGATGAGGATGGGAGTGAGGACGCTGATGATGATGAGAAGGATGAGGATTGGAAGGAGGAGGATAGGGATACCGGTGAAATGCCTTCAACGTCTGAACTTTCGGCTCTGGACGATCTTGAACTCGGCGATGATGGTGAAGAGGATGAGAAGGATGTGGGCGACTCGGATTCTGATCTGTCGCTGGCTTGGTGAAAGAAGAAGACGGAAAGGGGTCCCATGGAAATGTCTTCAACGTCTGAGCCCTCTTCTTTGAGCGATGTCGAACCCAAGGATGATGGTGATAATACAGTCCAATGCTGGTTTGTTTGTTAGCTTGGTACCCCGAATGAGACTTATACTAAACCGTCTTGAACGCTGTAGTAGTACATTTTGAAATGTATAATTATTACCCAGAAATAGGTTTTTAGCATCTGATTTGATATATTTATACTAATAGTAAGCACCTATTATTAAAGAAAATATATAAGCTAGATGTGGAAACGTATGGACAAGTGACTAAAGGTCTCGAGCTAACAAACTTTCCAGGGGTGTATTGTATGCCTACAGCGAGGAGAATGATGAGAATATGCCTACAACAAGGAGGAGGAGTGCTAGGTCCATGAGCCAGTAATAAGGAGGAGAACGGAAAAACAGTCAGAAAATCAGGTAGTGGCAAGGGCCGCGGCGATATACATATGTGTCGCTCATATGCCCTGGGATGGGTTGGAGATTTTGTTTTTGGTGATTATGCGCAGGATACAACGGAACACGGTACAAGCAGCGGTACACCTAGCGGACTGTGTTCTATACCAGAATAATATACCGGCATCTAGATGTTTTCCTATTTATGACTACGATGTCCAGCTTCGGCGTAATGCTCTTATGCGTGTATGAGTGCGAAATGTGATGAGTGCTGTCTTCCAGTCCCGCAAACCTGATAATGGAGCGAAGCGAGGTCTCCCTCCTCGGGAGAGGCCGCCGGGGGCATATGTATCAGCGGTTTGTCCCGTGCAAGCAAATGGAGGATACAACAAGTGGATTGTATTCTCACGGGTATCCCTATAAATATCCCTGTTTTCCCATCCCATGGTGTTTGTCTTGACTCTCTAAAATCTGATGATTCCCACGATGGAAACAGACAGACCCAATTGCCGGAGAGAAGTTGCCGGGCTCTTTGGGGGGTCCGTCGTGATTGCCGGACTGTGGATGACTTTCCCGGCAATTCAACATTTGAATTTCCGAGTGGATCCCGCCAGTGCCCGCTAGACCAGGCCCTTCCCTTGTTCGTGCCACGCCTGGCTTGCTGGAGGAAGCACAGACCAGCTGCAGAAGGAAATGGCAATTCCAGATCGGGCCGCTGATTGGCTCTTTCTTCAGGGGCATCAAACCATGGGGGGAAATGGGGAATATCCTCGGCGTGGTAGAAGGGCCCTGTTCCCTTCTGGGATTAGCGACAGCGAAACACGCAGTGAGCGACCCCAGTGAGTGACAGAGGACTTTCTCTCTGACAGCCGGCCTTCAAATCTCCTGAGCTCCTGAACTTTTGCGCTTCTGTTCGTTGCTGCTGTGAGTGACTGTCCGTTCTCTCCAGTCTTGACATCCATTGACATTGGATCAACAGCCTGATCGTCTACACCTCCGCCAGGTTTCACCACTCCACGGCCCACGGCACCTGCTGCTCCTGGATAATTAATCTCTTGTCGAAAACTACCGAGCGATACACAGCCCGCTACTCCGCGCTATTTGCGACGACGATATCTCGCCCAGACAGATCAGACACGTGAAGCACGACACTTTGCCAATTCCCTCTACCCAGACAGACGCCATACACTACACTACTCGATTGCGCGACTACTACAATACCCCTTTGCGCCTAATCCAATTGTAATCAACACAATACCCAAGGTATGTTCGTCTGTCTGTCTGTCTTCTCTTCCCCAGGCTAGGCTGGCTGGTGGTGTCGCTACCACATGGCCTGTTGCCATCTTGAAACCCATCCGGTCTCCCCAATGTTCCCTCAACTGTCTCGCCAGTTACATGTCTACGTGCGCTACCACGCCTCAACCTCTAACGCCGTACTAACACATGTTTCTCTCCAGTCCACTCCTTAACTCCGCTTCTTGCCCATCGCCAGCCGACCACTCTTCAGTCCTTCCACGACCACACCCCTTCGTCGCGAACCGATCGAACTCCTCGTGTCATCCATAGACACCTAACCAACCCTCCGGTCGAACTCACGACCACCCACCACCACTCCCACACATACACAACCCCCAGACCACCACCGCCAAAATGGGCAACGTCCTCTCCCTCGGCTTCATGGCCAAGCTCTTCGGCACCAAAGAAGTCCGCGTGCTAATGCTCGGTCTCGACGCCGCCGGCAAGACCACCATCCTGTACAAGCTCAAGTTGCAAGACCACGTCACCACCATCCCCACGGTGGGCTTCAACGTCGAGACGGTTACGCTGCGCAACATCAAGTTCAACATCTGGGACGTCGGCGGCCAGGACAAGATCCGTCCGCTCTGGAGACATTACTACTCGGGTACTCAGGGTCTGATTTTCGTGGTGGATAGCGCGGATCATGCCAGAATCGATGAGGCGAGGGTGGAGTTGCATCGGATTATTAATGATCGCGAGATGAAGGATTGTTTGTTGTTGGTGTTTGCTAATAAGCAGGATATTGCTGGTGGTGAGTACTCTCTTCTTTCTCTCTTTGGTGTCCGCTGCGCTCGGCTTTCTTTTTTCTCCTCGCTACGCTCGAATTGGGGGTTTTGAGGGGATGCTTTAGGGCTATGAACAGGATCTGTGCTAACGAGACGTTACAGCCATGACTCCCCAAGAGGTCACCGAGAAGCTCCAGCTCAACAAGCTCAAGGACCGCATCTACGCCGTACAACCCACCATCGCGATAGACAAGGCCGGTCTGCAGGAGGGTTTCAACTGGCTTTCCGATAACATGAAGGCTGCTCAGAAGCAGTGATCGAACCCAACCCGACACGGTTTTCGATCGAGCAAGAAACATAAACAGGGGCCCAGCGGCCGTAGCCGTAGCCGATGACGGATCATGTTCGCTGTCTTGTCTGGCTTTGTCGAGCTCCAAGCTACACACACTCCAGACGTCAAAAACAGATCCGTCAAGGCGACATTCGGTTTCGGCGAACAGTGGACTCTCAACACCGAACTGTGGTGTGCGGTGACTGTCAATCAAGAAAGGGGAATCAAGCAGATAAGAAGAAAGAGAGGGTAATGACTTCATCCCAGCAAAAGATGTTTGTTACGAGACAGAGAGATGAACAACAAACCTTCCCAGCTTTTTTGGGATACGCAACGAGAGGGGAAAGGAAACTAGGCTACTTGATTCGAGTTGGGAGAAGAAGAAGTAACTGGGGAGGATGGATGCATGGAGAACGGAGAGGGGAGGGGAGGGGGACATAATCCGTAATTTACCTAGTACTGTTTGGTTGTTCTTGATATCCTTTTTGTTTCGTTGAAAGAAGAAGACAGAGGAAAAGAAAAGAGGAGGGGCGGAAGCTGCTGGTGGTGGAGGCATCATAGGATACCCGGGTAACTTTTCTTCTTCGTTTTAACCTAACTTTTTGTTTTATAGCGAGCTTCGTTGGTAGTTGTATGAAGAGAGAGTTATTGGAACGTATCAAGGTTTAAAAGTATTGCTGCCTCGGGTGTGGTTCCGTGATTCCGAATGTCTAGAGGTATATTACGCTATGCCCATGTCCGTGTCGATACCCGATTGTTCTATTGTAACTCCTATTCTCGAATTCCATCAATACAGTCCTAGTCCATGCCGTGTCCATTTCATTCTGACCCTACCAATGCGGAACTCTGGAATATTTGCTCTAAACCAAACTTGAGCAAAGAAACGCCATGCCTTCAATGTTCCTCAACACCAGACCTTGCTCTCTCCTGTTCCATCCTCTTGCCTACCTGTGTCTCCTCCCGTTTGATTCATGATTACCTACCCATTGACCATACCCCCAGAGCCCAAACGCACGCAACACCTCTTCCATTTTAGTCTCCCCCCTCCTTAACACAATCAACTTCCATCACCGAAACCCCCCGAGCATACCTCACTCGTTCATGTCCTCGCCGCTGTCCTCGCCGCTATCCTCCTCCAAGACCTTCTCCAGGACCTCCTCCTTCAATGACTCCAATAACTCCAAGCACGCCCGGACGAGTTCCGGCGAATCTAGCACCTTCCAAGGCATGAGACCCAAGATCATCAGTGGTTCCAACGGGTGTTTTTTTCACATGCTGTCCTTGTGCCGCCGCTTGATTGTAAAGGAGCGGTTCCTGCAGCTCGTGAAGCCCCGCCAGCTTATCGATCTCCAAAGTCGCTGCCGTAGTTGCTGGAGATGCCGCGCTTGAACCCGGTACTGTTCCGCAGTAAGAGGAATCTTGCGTAGCTCATTTTGAATTCGCAGTGCTTCCATGTGTGTTTGTTGTTGTTGTTGTTCCACTGTAGTAGCAACATGTGCGCAATTTCGAGCTTGTAGTTGTAGTTGTAAGAACTCATGGTGAAGTCGCTGCAGTTGCACTGTTTGTCGTAGCTGTTGTTGATGCTCGGCCCGTTCCTGGGCATTTAGCTGTTGGTAAGAATCAAGACAAGTGATGAGAAGGTCGAGTTGAGACAAGTAATGTTGGTCTTGTTCTTGTTCTTGTTCTTGTTCTTGTTCTTGTTCTTGTTCTTGTTCTTGTTCTTGTTCTTGTTCTTGTTCTTGTTCTTGTTCTTGTTCTTGTTCTTGTTCTTGTTCTTGTTCTGTCCCAGTCTCTGTCTCTGCTTCCCAAAGTCCAAGGAGCTCACGGTCAAGCAGGTCAAACGGCTCCTAACCATCCGGCTTGCCACTCATGACGCCATTCAGCTCTCCCCACAGCCACGCGTTCATTTCCGGCATGTTTGGTTTCCCGTGGCCCTGCTGAATCTCCTTGTTGTGCTCAAACTGGCCCTGTTGTCGTCTCTGCTGCTGCTGCTCCTGTCCCTGTTGGCCCTGTTGGCCTTGCGCATCAAGCTGTTGTATGGGATTCTGTCCGCGTATTTCAACATCAAGATCCTATCCCTGCGACCCTTTCATCCTCTTATTCGGAATATTCTGCGCCGCAGCAGCAGCAGCAGCGTCTTGCATCCTTTTCATCCCCGCCATCTGCGGCACCATCCCTCCTTGGCCCATGCCTCCCATACCACCCATCCCACCCATCTGCCCGCCGGCCATACCACCACCGATATTCCCCAACGAACCTCCCATTGCCTGAACCTGAGACGGCGCTTGTCCCATCACCAGCCCAGTCCCCGTCCCAGCACCAGCGGTGTTCACTCTCGAACCACTCTGGTTCCCCGTCCCGTTCCCATTGGACGTGCCGAACCCGATATCGTTGTCATCCTGCGACACGCGTCTACACGGGTACGTCTCGTTCTTCAGCCCTTCGAAGCAGTTGGTTGGTGACCAGTTGACTGCTGCTGCCCCTGATCCTTGGGAGGTGCTATTAGCGGTGTTGCTGTTGAGGGAAGCAAGCGGGGTGGAAGTGGGCGAGGTGAAGAAAGGGTGTACAAGGGCGTCGGCGGCTGTCAAGCGTTTCTCGGGGTCGTACTCGAGGAGGGAGGCGAGGAGTTTGTAGCCTTCCGCTCCCAGCGAAGTCAGAGGGGTGGAGACTGTCGTTTGGTGATACCATTTTTGGAGGTTTCCATGGGTGTTCTGTGAAGCAGGGGCTTGTTGCTGGGAGCGATGGCCGTAGGGGTGATGGCCGTGGGAGGTGCTGCTCGACAGCAAAGGCGGCTGTAAAGTTGACAACTGGTTATACTCGGGCATGCTGGCCAACAAGGGCCACCGCTCCCTCGTCGGCAAGCCCATCACATCCGCAATCTTCTGCATCTGATGCTTCTGAAACGGCACCGTCTTCTTGCTATCCATCTTGGCCTCCTCCCCCTTAAAGATCGGCCGAAGACTCAACAGCTCCGCAAAGATGCATCCCACCGCCCACAGATCGATGGCCGTCGTGTAATGCTTACTCCCCAACAGCAGCTCGGGCGCGCGATACCATATAGTCACGACCACTTTATCGCCCATGTACAGGTTGTGTATCGGCTGCTTGAAAATCCTGGCCAGTCCCAGATCGCCAATCTTCACTTCTCCGGAAGAAGTAACCATGATATTCGCCGGCTTCAAGTCTCGATGCAACACCCAGTTAGTGTGCAGGTACTGCACCCCTTGCAACAGCTGGTACATTATCGACTTGATCGTCCCTGGCGCTATCGGGTGTCGTGGCGTTTGCGTATGATGATGGATAATCTGCAACAAATCATGCTCTGCGTACTCGAACACCATGAAAATGCACTTGTCTTCTAGGATGATCTCAATGAGCCGGATAACGTTTGCGTGGTTTCGTAGTTCGGAGCATAAGGCCATCTCTCGCACGGCGGACTGCGAGATGCCCGTGTAGTTGACGACCGCTTCGCCTTCCTTGTCGGGCTTGAATTTCTTGATGGCGAATTCACCGGTCTGGCCTTGCCGACCGGTGGCTTTGTAGACACGGCCATAAGTTCCCGATGAGATGAAGCCGATTACTTTGTAGCGGTCGGTAATGCGGACTTTGGTTTGGTAGTTGAGAGGGCCGGCATTGCTACGCTGGTCTGGGTCTGAGGGCGGTTAGTGCTTGACCGAACCAGAAGATGGGCGATGAAGGAGGAAAAGGTGAGACTGACACCCGCGGTAGCTGGTTTCGGCCTTTTGGTTTCTTGCTCTGTTTGTGCCGTACATGGCGGGGGTGAATATGTGTGTATAAAAATGAGGTTGGTGTAGTGAGTTGGAGGTGAGAGGTTGGGCTGTCACCGCCCGTCTGTTTTGTGTTTTGAAGATGCTCTCGGGAGGTGGAAGAAAAGAGTTATATAACTGGGTAGAAATGATACTTTCGATAGATGAAATTCGGATAACAGAACGAGTTCTTGGTCAGAGAGAACAGACGAAGTTCAACTCACATTTTGGTTTCGGAGGCATGTCGTATGAGCCGTACCCCGATCTGCACGGGCCAGAGGGGAACACTGTGAGACTCAGGAATGGATGAGCGGAGACGGTGTGTTAGCGTCAACGGTAACTGGGCGATAGAAGCCGGGTGTAGGAGTTTGGATAATTCGACATGAAGATGACGGGCGAGGGGGGAATATCGACATGTTTGGTGTTTTAGACGAGACGCCTGATCGGAATATGTGGTCGCTGAGGCAACAAACAAGTGATACACGAAGGGAAACCGTGACTTCGAAAGCCCTTTCCGTCAGGAGTGACTTGCGTGGTTAGCAGATGCTTGATGATGTTTGCTCTTGTTAGTGTATGGTTCTAATTCGCCACTGTATGGCTGCCAGCCTTAGCGTTCCGTATCGGTGTTCAGAAAGTGGGGCGGGCCGGTCAGCTTTCCGTCCTCCTGGTCCGGGACCGTCCCGTTCCGCTGTCCGCACCTTGATGTTGACGCCGTTGTGGTAATGGGACTTTTTTCATGGTATCCAAAGAGAATACGGCTTTCCCTTCTGCGGTTGAAACAAAGCCATTGTTCGATGTCCCCCGTCAGAACCAACAACATCACACCAGCCCCAAACAACTCTAAAATACTCTCGCATTATCCTTTATTTACCTACCAACGGAAAACATTACATCGCCTGCTATTATAGTCTAAACAGCTTAACCCTCAGTCCCTTACCTAGGACCCAGCTTCTCCAACACCCTCGCGCCTTGTTCCTCCCACTCCTGCTTCGTAATCCACATGCTCTCCTTATCCGCCATGATATTCGCCAGCACC
Organism: Neurospora pannonica FGSC 7221; assembly: GCA_009805235.1. Classification (NCBI taxonomy): domain Eukaryota; kingdom Fungi; phylum Ascomycota; class Sordariomycetes; order Sordariales; family Sordariaceae; genus Neurospora; species Neurospora pannonica. Next base: position 29,214 of record RANY01000184.1, read on the forward strand.
GCACCACCCAGGAAGACCATATGCCTTCTTCTCGGAGGGTCCTCGATCCTGACCTTGAACTTGCTCAACCTCTCCGGGTTGCCACCCAGCACGCGCGTCAACCACAGCTGCTTCAGCTCCTTCTCCAGTCTGCTTGGGAGGCCGGGGTACATGCTGCTTCCACCAGACAGGACAATAGCCTTGAATAGCGAGGAGCGCACGTCGACATCGGCGGCTTGGATGGTGTTGAAGAGGAATTCGGCGATACCGGGCTGATCGCAGTCAACCAAGTGCGGCTGGAACAAGCACTCGGGGGCCTCGAAGCGCTCGGAGCCGACGCGGATGACGCGGCCATCGGGGAGGGTGTAGCTCTCGACGAGGACGGTGGTGTCTTCAGACAGGCGCTTGTCGAGCTCGAGGTCGTACGAGACGTAGCAGAGCTTTTCCTTGATCTGGCGGACGGTCTCGAAGTCGGCGGTACGGTTCAGGGCGTAGCCGCGGCGGAGAAGAAGGGCGATCAGGTTGCGGGTGACGTCGCGACCGGCCACGTCGAGGCGGCGGGTAAGGTGGTTGAGGACCACGGATTCGTAGACGGGAACGATATGCGTGACACCGTCGCCGGAGTCAACTACGACACCGGAGGAGAGACCTGCGCGTTGTCCGTTAGCTAGTTGTTTCTCCAACCCATGTAAAGACGCGGTGACGTACCTTGAGCATACAACGCCAGCACCGCCTGAATAGCGACATAGACACCTCCAAACTCATACCGCTCAAACATGACTTCTGTCATCTGCTCCCTGTTCTTCAACGGATTCAAAGGCGGCTCCGTCAACAAGATCTTTCTTCCCCGAGTATCGACCTTCATCTTCTCTCGGAATGTGTAGTCCCATAGGTGCTGCATGTCGTCCCACTTCTTGACGATGCCGTTCTCCATCGGGTAGCTGATTTGGAGCATGGTGCGGGCGGCCGCGGCCTCATCACCGCACATAATGTCTTTGATCACGACATCGGGGGAGTCGGAGAGCGATTTGGCTTCTTCGGCGCGGAGGATGGGGCGGCCGACTATGGAGGGGTATTGGAATTCGGGGAAGTTTTGGGCGGCGTAGCCGACTTTGAGGAAGCCGGTGCCGCCATCGAGGACTGTGGTCGTGGGAGGAGGTGTCAGCTGGGTGTTGTGCTCATTGTGTGGTGAATGGAAAGTGATCGAAGACGGAACCCGACGGCGACAGCTACGATGACGACGGTGACGACGCGGTCAGGCAGGTAAGGTGGGTGGTGGTCGTCAAGGTAGCTTGACCTCGAGACAGATGGATAAGGGGTTGTTGGCGGAGAGAGCTGACGTACCAATGGGAGCGTCGGTGTTGGCCATGCTGGGCAGCTGTTTGTTTTGGGAACACTCAAGGGGATGCGAATAGCTTCGTCGGTTCGAATATCGAGTATATCGGAGCTAGAATGGAAGCTCCCGCGAGTCAATCAACAAGTGTCGCTGTCAATCGGTCGGTCGGTCGGTGGTGTCGGTGCCCTGTCCGGGTTTACGGTAGCGGAGTGGACTACGGCAGCGTAATTAGCTGGAGTCCAGCACGGTAGCCTAGCTGGGGGGTGTGTGGGGTCATTCGCTAACTGCCAAGCTTCCAAACAGGGCGCCGATGACAGGCGGGTCTTGGCATTCTGGACTGCAAGTGGCAGGCATTAGGGTACCCACGTGATACCCCGCATTGGACCTGCACTTGTACAAGTACACTCACCTTCCTGGACATCACGAGAATTCAGACGGAAGGGATCGTTCGTTTGAGAGGGGTTTGATATTGGTCCTTCATTTTTCTTTATTCGTGATTATCAAAACCTTCAATCTTCCAATCTCGGATCTTCATGCCACCTCCCAGAAAGGACTCAGACTCAGACCTGACCATCTCGACCTCCGACCACCTATCGATTCACCTCACTTACTCACCTCCAGTCGTCAACATGAGTTCCCAGCAAGAAAAGATCAGGATCCTGATCCTCAACCCCAACTCCTCCAAGTCCATGACCGATGGCATGGAAAAGTCTATTTCCAGCTTGAACCTCCCCGATGTATGYCTCCCTTTCTCTCATCCTCCCCAACCAAACGTGGACTAACAACCCCCCAGGACATCAAAATCACCTACTACACCGCCCCCACCTCCAGCCCAGCCAGCATCAACGACGGCAACGACGTCCAAACCTCCGCCTCCGTCGTCCTCAACGACCTCGGCAGCAAACCCGCCGTCCTCAAAGACTACCAAGACGCCGTCTTAGTCTGCTGCTTCTCCGTGCACCCTCTCGTCCCCCGCCTCTCCGAGCTCGCTTCATCCAACGACTTCCCGCTCTCCGTAACGGGCATCTTCGAAGCCTCCGTCCTCGCTTCCCTGTCGCTGCTCACCGGCCCAACGAAGAAATGGGGCATTGTCACGACGGGGAAGTACTGGGAAGATCACCTTACGTTGGGTGTCAAGGATTTCCTTGGTCAAGCGGAGGGAAACAATGAGAAGTTTGCTGGGGTGCAGACGACGGGGTTGAATGCGGGGGATTTTCATGGGGATATTCCGAAGGAGGTCATTGATGCTAAGTTGGTGGAGGCGACTAAGAAACTGTTGCAGGCTGGGGATGTGGAGTGTGTGGTGATGGGGTGTGCGGGCATGGCTGGACTGGAGCAAATTATTCGACGGACTGCTATTGAGGAGTATGGCGAGGAAAGGGGAAAGAAGGTGATGGTTGCTGATGGAGTTAGGGCTGGAGTTGGGCTGTTGGCGGAGATGGTGAAGAATAGGAGGATGTTTACCCAGTAGGGAGAGAAAGGGAGTGGAGTGGGTTTTGAAGCTGGAGGGTGAGGGTGAGGGAGGAGAGCGTAGAGTAAAGAAAGGAGGTGCATTTACGACAGTTCGTTTTATAGCGAGCATAAACGTCAGTGACGGCGTCAGCATAAGATACCATACTAGCAGACCTTGTGGCAATCCCACTTATTAATGCGCAGAGATTCATCAGTTAACGACCAGAATCCACATGGAAGAGACGCAGAAGAATAACGCATTTCACTTATACAACGGATACCTAGGTATACTCTCAGCGATGCAGAAAACTCTGCCGTCCAAGACAACACACAACACCCAGCTAATCAACCCACCATTCAGTCGACACGCCTAGTACGTCCCCAAACCTCATCCACGCTCGCCTTCCCCTTCGTTTCCGGCACAATTCTCACAATAAACAAGGCCCAAAACGCCGCCATTCCAGCAAAGATAAAGTAAACCCATCCAGCACCTCCCAAAGCCCTGTTCAACGCCTCGTTTACCACCGGGAACCCAAACGCCACGAGGAAAGTAGCAACATAGCTCGCCCCCAACGCCCAGCTCTGCGTGGCACCCACTGCCTCCTCACCCACCAACTCGCTCGCCAAGATAAACGGCACCGGACCCAATCCGACGGCGAAGAAGGCCACAAAGAAAAGAGCCGCTATGGCTGAGAGGATCTTGACACCGAACATGATGGAGAGAGCAAGGGCGAGAGATGACAGGCCCTGGCCGATGGTAGAAGCCAGGAGACAAGCCTTGCGGCCGAACTTGTCGGGCAGAGGCGAGCAGGCAGTAGTAGTGCCTAGGTTGATGATGGAGATGCAGATGGTGAGGAGGCCCGAAGAAACGGACGGGGGGAGCAGGTCGCGGAAGAGGGAGACCGAGTACATGATGATGGAGTTGATGCCGCAGAGTTGTTGGGCGAACATGATGCCTACCACAGCGATGATGGCGGGGCGGGTATTGGAATCTTGTAGAACCTGGACGAAACCGAGATGGGGTTTGCTGGCCTTGTGGGGATGAGGACGGGAAGATGTAGAAGGGGATGGGGAGTTAGAGCGAGAAGTGTCTCTGCGCAACAGGCCCTCCATGCGGTCTTCGACGCTGTGAAGCAGAGATTCATCCTCGCTAGTAGGTCTCCCACTTCCATGGCCCCAAGACTCGACTTCCTCGTCGATGTTAGCGTTCTTGCCCCGAATGCGCTGGAGTGTCCTCCTCGCCTGCGTGACATCGCCCTTAGCGCTCGCCGTCCACTTTGGGCTCTCTGGTGCCAACAGCAGTCCAAACCCTTGAGCAGCCGCCACCACCACTCCGGACCCCAGAATCCATCTCCAGGCTGAGTCGTGACTCAAGAAATATCCCAGTGTCTGCGAGATCAAGATACCGAGGTTGATGCTAATCTGGGTAAAAGCACCGAATAACCCTCTCTGCGCGGGGGGCGCGATCTCGCTGATGTAGAGGGGGACGATGACCGTGCTGGCTCCAGCACCGACGCCGGTGAGGAAACGGCCTGTCGAAAGTACGGGGACGGAGTGGGAGAGAGTCTCGACTAGAGAGCCGACGATGTAGAAACCGGCTGTCAGCTGCATGGAGAGCCAACGGCCTCGGGCGGAGGTGAAGGGCCCAGCGATCAGGGCACCGAAGAGACCGCCAATGGTGAAGATGGCGGAGACGGTGGCGAATTGGGGACGGGTCATGGGGATGCAGTCGACATCGCTCGAGGAGTTCTTGACGTAGGAGAGCAGGTTGGAGATGGTCGAGGAGATGGAGGTTTTGCGGCAGGTGATGACATCTTCGGGGGCGTTTAACTCTGCCTGGGGAGATGTTAGCAGAGATGTCTCGGGCTTGGAAAGGTACTACATACCAAATGGAAACCAAACTGAAGAGGACCGAGGGTGCTGACGATTATCAGCACCACCAGGTACAGCGTCAGGTCGCGGAGGTTGGCGGCCATGGCTTTGAGGATTTTAAATGGAAGTGTTCCAAATCTGAGTAGGAATCTCAACTAGAGAAGTGACATGGTATATCAATCGATGATAGGTTTAGTAGGGTGGTGCAATGTAGGAGATGGTGGTATGATGGTGTTGCCGTCATGTTGGACGAAGCAGTGGACGATAACCGGAAGGTCGCTGGAATGGGAAATGACAGGGGACTTGCTGTCCCCGCGCCGCTGTTGTTAGTTTGGTGGGTGCAGATCTAGCTAGTAAGACGAGGGTTCTGTATAAAGATTAGCCTCCCAGCTACCTAGAAAGGTGGTATAGACCTTCCTAATACTCTAGGATCCCCTAACCTAGCTGTATAGATTCTCTACTATATATATTCAATTAATATAGCAATCTACTTATATTCTACATAACCGTGCATTCTAACAGCTATGGGTTGGGCTTACCAAATCAGCGGGGAACGGGCCAGGGATCCTGGACACACTCCAGGAACTATTTTCGGCGACGGTCTTAAACGCATAGACAAAGCCCGATGCTAGAAACTGCTTCGCAACATCTCCGAAAAGGGGATTTTGAAGCTGTAGACTGGACAGACTGTAATTGTAGGAGAACGGAGTGTCAAGCTTTCTTGAGTTGCAGGAGCTGCGCAGCTGGATCTTCGGGGTATGGCTAGAGGTAGGTGAAGTAGTATAGTGTATGAAAGGATCATTGAGATGATGCTATTTTTGGAAGCGCCTGTTAGAGGATCTCATACAAGATAGGTACAGACTCTAACATGCGCTACAGCAGCTGAGACTATGGGTTTAACAGCTGCAAACAACACCACCTCAAATGGAATTTGGGAAAGCGCAAGCGGACGGGAGCACCCACCCCAGATTCCAGAGCAGTGACAACGACGGATCATTCGTGCTTCCACTTGGGACAGGAACTAAGTGAGTTCTCCCGATGTGAAAACTTTGCGGTCTCAATTTGTTTTCACAAATCAACAACATCATCACTGCACTGATTGATGCCTCATTTTCCACCAGAAGCCTCACAACATAACCGCCATCATGACAGCGCATGCGCGCTTCAACGGACACCCTCTTGTCACCACGACATCGACACCACCCTATGAACCCCTCTCGAGTCTCGAATTCAGTCCTTGAAATACCGAGCCACTGAGGATGTTCTTTTCACCCGGGATACAAGGCCATCGGGTAGCGGTGCGCGCAAGCGCCTGGGATGCCCAGCAGCGGCCGTTACGATTGGATCCAGCCCTCCCAGAATGCAACCCAACACGATCGTCAACCAAGAGGCCTACCACTTGGCCACCCTCCCTCGAGCCTGTTGGGCGAACCCGTACCTCTAAGGCGGGTGGGGCCATCATATAGGTAGGTAGGAGCACCCCTTCGTCATGTCCTCCCACGTTTGAACAGCTGCTCACAAGTTCGGGTGTCTAGTATCTTCAAGAACACGCCGCCACAGGCAACATGTCCGGCCTTGAAGCCTTCGGGCTCGCGTGCAATGTCATGCAAGCTATTGGTTTTGCCATAGATATGGCATCCAAGTGCCAGATCATCTTCAAAACCGGCTCCCCAGACCCCACTACGGTAACGCTGCTGGCCCATTCTACCCAAATCACGGCGAGTCTTGCAAAATCGATATCATCCGCAAAGACAGTCACCCGAGATGAGAAGGAGCTGCTCAACATTGCTAAGGAATGTCTCAGCGCCATCTCTCGTCTAAAGGCCGAGGTCGACAAGCTCAACCGTCCCTCTGCCAAGGGCAAAGTCCTGACCTCATTGCGATTGGGTTTACGGGCAAAGTTCAAAGAAGGGAATATCGACAAGTTGGAGAAGAAAATGCGCGATTACCAAAAGGTCCTCGAGTCCGGCCTTCTTCTGCGTGTCTGGTAAGGCCATGAATCTTACAGAGAATCTGTTCGTTCGCGCCGGCTGACTGTCCAAATCAACATATAGCAACCAAAACGACGCGCTTCAACTGAAAATGGAAACTGGTTTTCAACAACTCGACAGTACCATCCAGTGTTTCGTAGAGGCTATTTCTCGAGGACAGGCTAATCTCCAAGACCTCATGATATCAAACCATGATTCTATTGTGGAAGTGGTTAAGGCCGAATCCAACGCGCAGAATGCTGCCACTACGGCCATCGCCTCTGAAGTTAAGAAGACGCAGGCAATGATCAAGGAAACGTCCATGGAAGCGCCCGTGCGGGAAAAGCGACAACGAATGCTCAAGAGTCTCAAGTACGACAGTATGGGTGAGCGTTTTGGCCAGGTCAAAGCGGCCTTTGAAGGGACATGTGGATGGATGATACAGGGTGTTCAGTCAGCGCCGAATGGAACTCATGGCGAGCCGGACGGAGAAAACTTGCCACCGGTCTGTCCGCATCGCAAAAAGAAACTCTCATGGAGCTGTTTTCCTTGTTGGCTAGAATCCCCACAGCACAAAATTTACTGGGTCCAAGGCAAGGCTGGATCTGGAAAAAGCACACTCATGAAATTTCTCGTCACCAATCCCGCTCTCTGGCATCCCCAAAGGCAAGCTGACGGTCAAGATCCACTTATTCTTTCACATTTCCTCTGGGCCGCCGGTTCGCCGCATCAAAAAAGTTTGCGTGGGATCCTTCTCAACCTACTCTATCAACTGCTATCCAACGATCAGCACGCTCTCGATCACGTTATCGACACTTTCCCCGACCCGAAGCTCAAAGACTTCTGGGGAGATTGGACACTTGAGGAGTTAGAGAGAACCATGATGGACTCCCTCAACGCCATCGCAACCAGACCAAAGGCCATCGCAACCAGACCAGAGGCCATCGCAACCAGACCTGTGTTTATCTTCTTGGATGGCCTCGACGAGTTCGGATCATCCGACGCAAGCGTTGCTGATGACCCGCGCACTCTGCTTGACCTAGTGGCGAGGCTGTCAACGCTTGATAATGTCAAAATGTGTATTTCCAGCCGACCGGAGCCTGTGTTCAAGAATAAACTGGGCGGCCTATGCAGTCTGCGGCTACAGGACCTTACCCGCTCCGACATGGAGAAATACGCCAAGGCTGAGCTGCTCTCAAATGAGATCATAGGCCTTGAGAACCAGGAGAAATATCAGCTAGTTGTTGACAAACTCTGCGGTATGTCTGATGGTGTCTTTCTGTGGACTGCCCTTGCGGTCCGAAGTCTCTCAAGGGGTCTCACCAACGAAGATGATATATCCGAATTGTACGCTCGGCTGGAGAAGATGCCAACGGGCCTGTACCCACTTTACAAAGACATGTGGGAGCGCCTGAACGAGGATCAACATCTCTACAGGAAAGAGGCGGCTCTGTATTTCCAACTGATCATGCATTGGTGGCGCATGCCTTCTCACGAATTTGACAAGCGCTGCACCACGTTCCATCTCCTTGCCTCCCTCCACCCATCCATTTCCCTGGCATACCTGAATGACGACACGGCGTCCTTTCCCTCGGATCTGGAGGCAACGTGCGAAAAGCTTGGGAAGCGCGTAGAGACACGCAGTGCCGGACTTCTGGAACATGGCGATCATGGCAGCATTGACTTCATTCATCGATCAGCACTCGAGTTTCTAACAGATACTCCGGAGGGCCAGCAAATCATGGCACATGATAGGTCTACCTTCAGCGAGCTCCGGTCATGGCTATTACAGGCTGATGTCGCCAGAGCGTACCTCATGGTCATGAAACCGGTTGAGTCTCATGTATTCAGGAACGGGCATGTTGTTCGTCCAGATGGCAGGTGCCTTTATGCAGATCACCTCGTGCAAGATGTTCATCTCAACTGGGACGACAGCGCACTACCAGGCGACGTTCAGATAATGCTGCTCGAAGCGTGTAGGCGTATAGTCGAAGTGGACAAGGACATGTACATAACGGCGCGTCCGTGGGATTTTGCAGGTTCCTACGCCGTACGTGGGTACCACAATATTGTCATCCCTTTTGTCCGATATCCTCAATTTAGTCCTCACGTGGACGTTATCCGGTCACGGTCTTACCTCATCTACCTATTCATTACATCTTCCGCGAAGCCCAACCCCCACGCAAGATCCAAATACGATACAGTGTTGCTAGGCAAAGCCAAAGTGGTCGAAGCTGTTTTAGCTGAATATCCTCTCCTCGAGTTTTCAGAACATGTTTCTTCCGCTATTGTGGAAAGCTGCTTCTCCAATGGTAGTGGGCAAACATTAGCGGCAAACGAAAGAACTGCAGTACTAGTTCTACTTGCTGCCTTGACATCTCCATTCCACTTTGGAATCGAACAGATGAAGCTTTTCAAACAGCTCGAAATTTTGTCTAAACCACGGAAATATGTGGAAAATTTCTTCCAGCGCTATCCACACAACGAAGAGAAAGTCTTTCTCCAAATATGGAAGTATTCACCGGTGGGTGACAACTGGCTCATCGACATTGAATTCCTGGGGCGTCGGTCAGTGCACATGACCGACTTGGTGGTAATAGAATGCGATACAGCATATGCCGCAGAGCTCTTAACCCTTGGACAGGCTCGTCGAGGACAAGCAGGTACTGGCGAGAACAAGGCGGCCACGGTGACGGACAAGGATACGATATGGAGACGGGCAGCAGGACTGAAGAAGACCGATCCAAGGGTCCTGGCAGCAGGACTGAAGAAGACCGATGAAAGATGCCGTGGCGCAAGCACGCCGAGCGTTTTGATTTTGGAGCCAGCCACCTACGACGATGCAAATCGCGTGCTCTCCAAGCTTGATAATATTCGTTTGGCGCAGGACAGGAATTCCTTCTTGATTCCAGGGCTACAAGACAGCCTGAATGAAATAAGGGAGAGAGAAAACCCTCTCAGTGATGGTGAATATCTGAAGCTTGCGAACGCCAATTCGTTCAATAATTTTGCGCTGGAGTTTATGAGGAGCTTCAAGAATTTGACCTGCTCGGCAGAGCACTTGCCTTGGTTGGCAGAATATCGGCAGAAGAAAGAGGAGCTGATGCGGCGCTCAGGCACGCTGGTAGAAAATCATTTCATCGATCAAGCGTGGTGGCTTCTATTGTAAGAGGAGAACTAGCTAAGGTTAAGCCTGTCTGGCTAAGCTCTTAAAGAGGGCGAGCGGATAGAGCGAGAGTGGACATGGAAGTAAAGTGTTGAAAGAAGGGCAGTCACCACCCTCGAGTAGCACAAGTCTAGGTAGGGAGTCACCAGGTGGCCGGGAGTGAAATTCGGAAGAAGGGAAAACGCAGATAGACGTTATTTGAGAGAATTTAGTCTCCTTCAATTCTCAATGTTCACTTCTAACACTCCCTCCCCGTCCCCCTAAAATCACACCCCTCACGCCTTCACCCCAAACGTCTCCGCCTTGTACCCACCGGCCAAATACCTCCTCACCCCTTCCTCCAACGTATCCAAATCCTTCTGCTTCACCTCCAACACCTCATTATCATTCTTCTCATACAGCGTGCCGCCCCGAGCCCAAATCCTGCGCAGCGTGACGAAGGTAGCCTGGGGGTTGGGCTGCGGGTTGTCACTCTTCTTGTCCCAGAGGACTTCCTCGAGCTCCTCGATCTCAGGGAGCGGGGTCTCGGTGACGTCGAACTCGGAGCCGGTCTGCTTCTGGAATTCCTTGAGGACTTCCTTGGGGGTTACGGTGAAGGATTGGACTCTGAGGGCTTTGCCGAAGGATTGGGCGGGGTGGCGGAGGGTGGCGGTGACGAATTTGCCGACGCTGGGTTGGTGTTAGTTTGTGTATGGGTGATGATAGATGGGGAAATGGGGGGATAGAGGGATGGGGTTAGGTGGAAATAGTGGGGGACAGTAGGGAAAGAAAGGAGGGATCTGAGGAACTTACTCCCACATGGTACAAAACCCAACTCTTCCCTCTTCAACTCTTCCCTCTTCATCACCAACGATATACGCCTTCTTCTCCGACGGCACAAACCCACCAGCTTGCTCATACCCAGGTATGGGATAAAGCCACATATCAAAGTACGGCCCAGTGACGACATACGTGATCTTAAGCCTCTCAATCTTCTCCTTGATATGTTTCCTCAGCGCCAACTTCCCCACATGCGTCGGCTCACTGGGACTCTTCTCATTATGAGCAACATCCGTCCCAAACTCCGACGGTAGAAACCACTGCACGCTTTGCGAGTGCTCAGCTGCGTCGATTATTTTGGGTTGATACTTGAGCGTAGCGCGGCCTAGGCACGAGATGACGGTGTCGAATTTGCCATTCTCAAAGACCTGGGTGAAACCGGCCTGGTCGAGGGATTCCACGTCGCCGGTGATGACGTTGAGGCCTTGGGATTGCCAGTGCGTGATGAGCTTGGCTTTCTGGGAGGAAGCGTCGGAGTCCCAGCCGGGACGGGTGAAGAGGGAGAGAGTGGTGTAGGGCTTGGGACTGGCGGCGGAGAGGAGGGAGGAGGTGATGTAGGCGCCGATGGTGCCGGTGCCGCCTATAATGAGGACGTTGGTGGGTTTGAAGTCGGTGGCCATTTCGGGATTCGGTTCGCGTGAAAGTTGGGTGTGGTGGTGGTCAGTGTTTTCTGTTGGTGTGTCAGTCGGAGCTCTACACGTCGGGAACGCAGGAGATGGATTGTTTATTGTACTATTTCCAATTCGTACCTCTACGTATGTATGTATTTCTAAACACAAGTTGTCAAGGCACGTCATTACAAATAGTTTACTGGTAAAAGGAAGTGATATTGGGTGACGCTGTGAGTGAGTGTCCCACATTGCCCCGCACCGGGAGAAGCGACACCAGCGGAGATCTCCCGACTCCCGAGCCCGCATCGGGACATGGACACGGCATCACGACCGGAGGCACAATGGAGACAGATGTGTGCTTGATTTTTGTGAAATGGTGTTTTCTTTCACCAATGCCGGACGACTTGGCTCTGGGTTGATGCATCGATTCATCTTCCGACACTTCAGAGGTGTTTACAGAGGTGCCGATTCAATGACAGGCATCTTCAAAAACCCTTGCACTGGGGCAGGCAATGGGTCTTCCCATGCAGAAAATGGCCCCACTACTCTCAATTCCAGTCACCCCATTGGCCGTTCGATTACTCGGAGCTGCAGCCCAGCGGCAGGCAAAGCACCAACAATTTTTTTGCTTCGCATCGATAATCGCGAATTCTGAGGTCGACTTGAAGGCCCATTCGCAACCACCAAGCCGTCCACGCGCCGCCGCCAATTGCCAGTCAACCCCGCGGTCGCCAACACAGTCGCCCATCATGTCGCAATCAGTAGTCGACTCGCCACCACCCACCAAGTCCGAGTCCGAGAAGAAGCACAAGAAGGACAAGAAGCGCTCTAGAGAAGAGGCCGAAGAGGTCACCGCCGTCGAAGATGCCCCCAAGAAGCACAAGAAGTCCAAGTCCGAGTCGCTAGAAACCGAGACGACCGAGAAGAAGAAGAAGTCGAAAAAGTCAAAGAAGGATGACGAGGATGTCGAGGAGGAGGCTCCTGCCAAGAAGGAGAAGAAGAAGTCCAAGAAGAGCAAGGTAGAGGCTGAGCCAGAGCCTGAGGAGGAGGAGCAAGAGGAGGAGGCGGCCGTCGCATCAGAATCCGAGGCCGAGGAGAAGAAGAAGCGCAAGAGCAAGGACAAGAAGGAGAAGAAGGACAAGAAGGACAAGAAGAAGCGACAAGCATCCGCCACCCCCGAGCCCGAGCAAACAACCGCCGACGATGCGATGGACGTCGACACCACTACCTCCTTCCCCACCGACGACGTCGACTTCCCCTTCTACACCCAGGTCCACTCCCTCTATGTGCCTTTCTACCCCTGCGGCTTCGACAAGCCCATCACCAACGTCGCCGCCCAACACCTCGAACCTCTGCTCAACCACTACTCCCCCGTCCTCCGCGGCGTTCTTCTCGGCTACACCAACCTGAACCTCTCCGAGCGTCCCGTCCAAGCTTCCGTCATCAACCCGCCCACCGACAAGACCCCCGCCCTCTTGCGTTCCGTCGACGAATACGCCGTCGGTTTCGCTTACCTGACTTTCGACGCGCACATGTTCAAGCCCGCCCGCGGCAAGTGGATGGAGGGTGTTGTCCAGCTGCAGTCCGAAGGCCACATCGGCGTGCAATGCTGGGGGAGGTTCAACGCTAGTATCGAGGCGAAGAGGTTGCCGAAGGGGTGGAAGTGGGTGGATCTCAAGGGCGACAAGTCCTACAACCAACAAGATGAGGAGCAGGAGGAGGAACAAGGAGAGGAAGAGGAAGAGGACCAGCTGGACGGCGAAGAGCTGCAGGTTGTCGAACAAGTGCACACCACCGGTTACTGGGTCGACGCCTCCGGCAAGAAGGTCTCGGGCAAGGTGCGCTTCAGAATCAAGAACTTCGACGTCGGTCTCGCCGGCGACTACGGCTACCTCTCCCTCGAAGGCACATTTCTCAACGACGAAGACGAGCGTGCTCTGCAAAAGGAGGAGCGCGAGCTGGAGCGCAAGCGCCGCTCGAGACAGAACCCCGGTGGTCTCCTCAGGCCGATGAGCAGGAGAGTGCCCGAGTTCAGCATGACCAAGTTCGGCAAGGAGGAGGAGGAAGAGGATGCGGGACAGAGGACCGTGTTTGCGAAGGTGACGGGCAAGGAGGGAGATGTTACGCCGGATGATTAGGTGTGGTCTGGGTTGACGTGCTCGGGGTCGTCGCCGGTCAAGCAAAGGGGAAGCAGTCAAAGTAGCCCGATGAAGCCGAGGACGCCGAGGACGCCGAGGAGTCCGGGGTTTCGGTAGTGCCTGAGACCTGTCGTGGAAACCGAGGTTGAATGCCGAGACCGAGACCCTGTTGGAAGTGGAATAAGTGGTGATGCCAACCAGTGGATGTGGATGTGGGCATATAATTTCATGTGTTTCTCTCTTGGGTCGGAGTTACGGGCTTGTTTGTGTTTTGTCATTTGCATTTTCTTTTCTCTATTGTTCGGATACATACTCCACATTTGATAGCAAAACCTCTTCAACTGCAGTGGTGCATATAGACACCATCTTTGATCATGTTGGTTGGGAAAAGGGGGCCATGGGAAAAAGGGGGTTGAAAGGAATAGACTGATACCATTTGTCTGGGCTGTCGTCTTTTGTGAAACCATTTTTGAAGTCATATGGGAATACACACACACACAGTCACTGAGGTTCACGACGTCGTTCGTGGATGGGTTGAAGAACGTTTTCGTTACTCATCTGCTTTTCCTGCTACATTTCGGCATCAACTTTGAGGACTCTCTGTTTCTTTCTCAGTTCTAAACCTCGACACTTTTCTATGCCTGGAAATCCTCTGTGTCAACTCGGGGTGAAGTGCTTGGTCATTCCGTGGACGCCTTCCGGGATGGGGTCCTCGCTTCGGTCCTGTTGGTCAACGGGCACATTGCTCTTGTTAGTGCATGACGCTAACCGTAACCATGAACAGGGGGGTTCCCTAACAAACACTGTGCCCATAGCTCTAGCTGTATTTGGGCCTCCACAGTCGTTTCAGCTGTTCGTCCCGTTTTCGTGGAGTGACGTACAGAATTGAGGGGTTCCGTCCCAACCTTTATTTTCCCCTGACCATCATCTCGTCGTTGTCGTCTTCGTCGAGAATAGTCATCGGAACTATCACCAGCCAACGCCGTCGTCTCAACGCGTGGATATCGGCCCCATCCGTACCCGACTCGGTCCAGACATTCATCCGCAGCCATGCTCCCGGTTCCTCTCATCCAGCTCCAGTGCGGGGTCAACTCGTACGAATGGGGAAAGAAGGGAAACTCGTCGCGCGCTGCTCAGTTTGCTGCCGCCTCTCTTCCCGAGAACGACTTTCAGATTGAGGACGAGAAGCCATACGCAGAAGTAGAAACACACCCGTTCTCCCTCGTCTCCTCATGCGTCAACCGCTAACCACACCACCAACAGCTATGGATGGGCACGCATCCCTCCAACCCGTCCAAGGACAAACACACGGGCCGCACCCTCCTCGAGCTCGTCCAAGATAACCAAGCCCTCCTCTCCCCCGCCATCGCCGAGCGCTACCAGAACAAGCTTCCCTTCCTCTTCAAGGTCCTCTCCATCCAGAAAGCCCTGTCCATCCAGGCCCACCCCAACAAGAAGCTCGCCGAGAAGCTGCACGCCCGCGACCCCAAGAACTATCCCGATGACAACCACAAGCCCGAGATGGCCATTGCCATCAGCGACTTCGAGGGTCTCTGCGGGTTCCGGCCGCTGAAGGAGATCGCCCACTTCCTCGACAACGTCCCTGCTTTGCGACAGCTGGTAGGCGAGGAGAAGGCGAAGGGGTTCGTCGAGACCGTCAACAAGAATGATGGAAACGAATCGGAGGAGGCCACGGCGGAGAACAAGAAGGCCCTACAAAGCGTTTTCGGCGCGCTCATGGCTTCATCGGAGGAGGACATGACTGCGGCTGCCGAGAAGCTCGTTGAGTCGGCCAAAAGCGCTGGTGCTGATTTCGCCGGTACCGCTGTGCCCTCGCCAGGCGGTGCCAAGCTCTCTGAGCTAGTCGGTCGCCTATACGGACAGTTTGGTGCTGACTACGGCCTTTTCGTTCTTTTCTTCCTCAACTTTGTCGAGATGAAGGCTGGTGAAGCGATCTATCTGAGGGCAGACGACATCCATGCCTACATCAGCGGCGACATCATCGAGTGCATGGCCAGCAGCGACAATGTTGTGCGCGCTGGCTTCACACCCAAGTTCAAGGACGTCGAAAATTTGGTCAATATGCTTACATACGACTTTGCGCCTATCGAACAGCAGAAGATGGAGCCAACCGACTATACCCAGGATGTCAAGAACAAGCGCGAAGCCGGTGCGACACTGAACCAGGCTGCGATCGACTCCCAATCAGAGGTTACGGAGTACAACCCACCAATCGAGGAGTTCAGCGTCGTCCGCTCGTTGCTCAAGAGCCCGGGCTCCACGGCCACCTTCAAGCCCATCGATGGCCCAAGCATCATCATCTGCACCGAGGGCCAGGGCAAGATTTCAGTCGGCCCCAAGGTACAAGAGATCAAGAAGGGCCACGTTTTCTTCGTCGGCGCTACGGCCGAGTGTGTGCTCGAGAGCGAAGATAACGAGTTCGAGACTTTCAAGGCCTTTTGCGTGCTGGACGAACAAAGTAACGGGAATTGACTGTCCAAACTATGACAGTCGAGAGACGGTCAGAAATAGAGGTGCAGTGGGAGTAGGACATACACAACCCATATCGTAGGGTTTCTCTTCTCGTTGCTCAGTCAGCTACCAGTAATGATTTTGCAAACTTCACCGCCAGGCGCTGTTCCAAGCTCAATTTCGTTCTTCTGGGAAAATCTCCCAATCTTCCATTTCCAAATTGATAGACCCTGATCAGTCCTGCCCAACCTCCAGTATATCCTCGGCGCCTCGCCAACAAACTTCCCCGGAAACTCCAAGCCACCGGGTTTTGAAGCTATCCCGCATTCCAGCCCTTTCTTCCTATCTCGTGCCATGTGCGTGCCCCCGGCGTTTCCCGGGGTGCCTGGCCTTTGTTCTGACTCCTGGCACATGGCAAAAGAAGACGAGGAGATGGATGCGATGATGGGATTTCCCCACACTTTCATCGCATTCGTTTCTGCAAGAGGTGGGATGAAGCTCTTCAAGGTCTTTGGTTTGAACTGGCCTTACACGTGGAAAGACACTTTGGTCCTCAGTAAGCAACCATTTGCCGCGTAGAGTTCACGACCCTCGGATTCTCGAGCCTTGTGCCAAAATAAGTTCACGATGAGTTGACATAAGCTCTCGTAGTCATCCACAAGCTTGCGAAATCATCAAGATGTCCATATCTTGGAGCACTTATCGAATTTACAGGGCTCAAGCGTTGCATAGAACCCCAACTAGCCCGTGTTGATCCCCCTAAACCCCCCCCCTCTTTGAGCCCTTTCAGCCTTCAAGATTGGACCCTTTGCCTCGGTAACTCCGCTGCTTCCCCTCAATATCCCCAGAAAGGGCTAGCTGTACACCTACAAGCTGGGGACGACAATAGTGCAAGTAAAAGTGGCTCCCTTCGCTGTTGTCGAGCTTTGTTGTCAGTGATGCTAGTGTTTCTTCTCCACGGTCTTGAGTTCTCATGAGTTCAAGCCCATCTCTTTGACTTATAGGTAAATCACTTCAGAACCCGTTGACTTTCAACATCTCATCTAACACCACTTCAGATCACACTTGCCAGCATCACAAGGTTCAAAGAAAACGACCACCATGCCCRCCCCCCTCGCCCTCGCCGGTGCAGCAGCCGCCACGG